>JAPYYJ010003251.1:0-11784 GCA_028533885.1 Nasua narica | reverse complement strand
TGTAAGGAGAGCTGGCGTATTTGGTATTTTTCAATGTTTTTGAGCGAGGCTTGGATGGCTATGTATTTCCCCCTAAGGACCGCCTTTGCTGTATCCCATAGGTTTTGGATCGATGTGTCTTCATTCTCATTGGTCTCCATGAATTGTTTAAGTTCATCTTTGATTTCCTGGTTGATCCCAGCATTCTTGAGCATGTTGGTCTTTAGCCTCCAAGTGTTTGAATTCCTTCCAAACTTTTTCTTGTGGTTGAGTTCCAGTTTTAAAGCATTGTGGTCTGAGAAAATGCAGGGTATCATCTCAATCTTTTGATATTGGTTGAGTAATGATTTGTGGCCCAATATGTGGTCTATTCTGGAGAAAGTTCCATGTGCGCTTGAGAAGAATGAGTATTCTGTTGTTTTAGGGTGGAATGTTCTGTATATATCAATGAGGTCCATCTGGTCCAATGTGTCATTCAAAGCTCTTGTTTCTTTATTAATTTTCTGTTTAGATGATCTGTCAGTTACTGAGAGTGGCGTGTTAAGATCTTCTACTATTAGTGTATTCATATCATTATGACCTTATTTTGATTAACAGTTGGCTTATGTAGTTGGCTGCTCCTATATTGGGGGGCATAAATGTTTACAATTGTTATATCTTCTTGGAGGATAAACCCTTTAAGAATGATGTAGTGTCCTTCTGTATATCTGACTACAATCTTTAGCTTAAAATCTAATTTATCTGATATGAGAATCACTACCCCAGCTTTCTTTTGAGGTCCGTTGGCATGAAAGATGGTTCTCCATCCTTTCACTTTCAGTCTGGATGTATCTTTTGGTTCTAAATGTGTCTCTTGTAGACAGCATATGGACGGGTCCTGTCGTTTTATCCATTCTGCAACCCTATGCCATTTTATGGGAGCATTCAGGCCGTTCATGTTGAGAGTGATTATTGAAAGATAAGTGTTTATTGACATCATGTTGCCTGTGAAGTCCTTGTTTCTATAGATTGTAAATTTCTGTTCTAAGTTACTCATGCATTCTATCTACTTTTATAGAACCCCCTTTAATATTTCTTGTAGTGCCGGCTTGGTGGTCGCATACTCTTTTAATCTTTGCTGTTCTTGGAAGGTCTTTATCTCTCCATCCATTTTGAATGTCAGCCTTGCTGGATAAAGTATTCTTGGCTGCATGTTATTCTCGTTTAGTGCCCTGAATATATCATGCCAGCCCTTTCTGGCTTGCCAGGTTTCTATGGACAGGTCTGATGTTATTCTGATGGGCCTTCCTCCGTATAAGGAATCTCTTCCCCCTAGCTGCCCTCAGTACCTCTTGTCTTAAATTATAATTTGCAAATTTTACAATGATGTGTCTCTCTGTGATTTTCTAGACTCGTTGATCTTGGCTGGTGTCCTTTCTGCCTCTAGGACACGAACACTTGTTCCATTCCCCAGATTGGGGAAATTTTCATTCAGAATCTGGTCAGCTATATCTTGTAGTCTTCTTTCTCTGACCCCTCTGGGATTCCAATAATTCTGACGTTGCAACGTTTCATGGTGTCATTTATTTCCCTAAGTCTGTTCTCATAATTCCTGAGCCTTTTGCTCCAGCTCTCCTCCTGACCTTTCTTCTCAACCATTTTATCCTCTAGATCACTAATTCTAGCCTCTGTTTCCATAACTCTAGCTGTTAGACTATTTAGATTGGATTGGATCTCATTCATAGCACTTCTTCATCAGCTATACTGGATCTCATTTCTGCCCTTAGAGATTCTATGTTGTCATTAATGTTTTTCTCCATCCTAGCCATTTCCTGGATAATTGTCACCCTGAATTCCCTTTCTGACATACTGTTTATGTCCATGTCCAAGTTCTGAGGGAGAGGGTGCACTCTCTGGGTTTTTCCTCTGTTAGGTGTTCTTCCTCCTAGTCATTTTGATGAAAGTGGATGAGAGGATGTATAGTTGGATATATCGCCCACAATCCAGGCAGGGTGCACTCTGGAAGGTTTTGGAGCAATTGGGATTCACCACCAAATAGAATAAGTATAAAAAAGAGAGAGAGAGAAAGAGAAAAAGAAGAAATCCCAGCGAGAATGGGCCCCCAAAATAAGATTTATAAGGCATGTAAACAAACACAAACAAACATATAGACCAACAAAAATAAATGACAAGAAACAAAAGAACCTAGTCAGAATGAACCCCAAGAATAAGATTTATATAATACCAGAACAAAAGCAAATACATAGAAACACTGACAGAAGGATAAGATGGGAGGGTGGTTATAACTCCTCGCAGGCAAGGAAGGTTATTTCAGGTCTTCCTGGGTTTATCATTGTATTAAGCCTCTAGTTGTAATGTTAAGTAGTTTTTTAAAAAAATTAAAAAAAAGAAAACAAATATGAAAGCAAGTGAATAAAGAAAAAAAAAGAGAGAATAAGAAAGAGAAAAAAAACTTGTATCTATGAAATATACAGGTTTGAGTTTATTATCAGGAGCTTAATATATTGATTTCCCCTAATGTTGGGTGTTTAAAATTTTATGGGGACTCTGTGTTTATAGATCTTTTCTTTTTTTGACTTGTCTTCTGGGGGAGGGGCCTGCCGCGTTGTTTTCCAGACAGTCTTGCTTGGGTTGAGTCACCCTGCCCCCCAGTCAAGGGGCTGAGCTCTGTTGAAACCGGTTTCTCAGTCTTTCGCTCTTGGAAAGTTTTTGGCCTTTTGTAACTTTTTCACCTTTTCAGAGAGTCTAAGCAAGGAATCTGCCCGGAAGCACTCACACCTCCGTGTTGCAGAGAAGCCTGAGTCTCTACTATCGCCTGGGTGGTCCAGAACACTCACTCCCCTCCCCAAAATTCTGCTCACAGCGCAGCCCGTCAGAGGTGGCGCGACCCTCCGCCGCCTTTCTGCGCCTCTGCGAGGGTGGACCCAGGAGATTAGGCCGCCTGCCCGCCTTTCACCGGGGCCATTTGGGATCGTCCAGATACGGCGGGCCACAAATGTCGCGGTCGCACCCAGTACAGAGAGCAGGGCACACAGAGAAAAGCTGCAGGCTCCTGGACTACAGCAGAGTCTCCAACGCGCTTGCGGGGGTACGCCAGCCCACAGAATGTTGTAGAGAGTGGAAAGTTGCAGGTTCAGGAACCACGGACTGGATCCCCGCCACCAGTCTGACTTTGGGGCGCTCCTTCCTGGGAGTGTGGGCCCAGGCCAGTGTCCGCGACCACCCCCTTCCACTAGTTGCCTCTCAGAACCTTATGCTCTTTTTTTTTTTTTTTAAAGATTTTATTTATTTATTTAACAGAGAGAGAACACAAACAGGCAGAGAGGCAGGCAGAGGCAGAGAGAGGAGCAGGCTCCCTGCGGAGCAAGGAGCCCGATGCGGGACTCGATCCCAAGACGCCGGGATCATGACCTGAGCCAAAGGCAGCTGCTTAACCGACTGAGCCACCCAGGCGTCCCCCTTTTGCTCTTTTTAAGTGGACTCTACGTTAATGCTGGTCCCCAACCACCGGGCACTTTCCTTTGGGGTATTACTGTCCTTAGATGGCTTCTGGTGGCTCCCTCCCCCTTTTGTTTAACCTCCAATATCGGTTAGAGTTTTCCCACTTCACTTTACCTCTCCACTGCTGTCTCCTGCGCTCGTAGAGATCCAGAAGTGAGAAATCTTGCTCCTCAGGGTGATTTCATGGGTGTTCAGCATGTTCTGGTAGATATCCAGCTCACTTTTGGGGACAGGTTGCAACAGGATCTCCTACTTCTCTGCCATCTTGTCCCCCTCCGATACAATTTTTTTTAAAGATTTTATTTATTTGACAGAGAGAGAGAGAGAGATCACAAGTAGGCAGAGAGGCAGACAGTGAGAGGGAGAAGCAGGCTCCCTGCTGAGCAGAGAGCCAAATGTGGGGCTCATTCCTGGACCCTGAGATCATGACCTGAGCCAAAGGCAGAGACTTTAACCCACTGAGCCACACAGGCGGCCCACAATTTTGATTTTAAGTAAATTTTCTTTTGGTAGTTCTCTGAGAAAAAATAGTGATGAAATTAATCATTTGAAATTTATTATCTTACAAATAGTTAGAAATGTTCAAAAATGAAAAATGGGCCCATTGGACCATAATAGTATACCAAGAGTTAAAAACCTTTAGTAATTGCATGTTTTTTGAAAGATAAACCTTAAAATCCTTTGTATTACCTAGAAGACTTAGCTGTTTTTCAGCCTTACTCCTCCACTCCCCTATCCTATGTATACCTTTTTTGGGGTTACATTGTATTATTAGGAATGCCTTCAGCTCCCATGCCTACATATATGTGGTAGGCAGAATTCTAAAGTAGTCCCCCAAGATTCCTGGCTCCTAATGTGCAAACTTCTCTCATTTATTCAGTGAAATACTCATCTACGTACTGGTGTAAAATCAGTAGACATTAAGATAGGGAGATTTATATAGATGGCCATTATCTAATCATACAAGCCTTCAAAATACAGTTTTCTGCAGCTGATTCCAGACAAGGAAGTCAGAGAGACATGATCTAGCCTGAAAGAAAGCAGACATTCATGTTGTAAACTGATTGGTGGGAGGAGTGGAGCATGTGGCAAGGTATTGCAGGTGGCCTCTAGATGCTGAGAGACATCCTGGCCCATAAGTAGCAGGAAAATGAGAGCAGTAGTCTTACAGCCAGTAGGAAATGAATTCTGCCAACAACCAATGACCTTGGAAGAAAACCCGAGTTTCAGATGAGAACTGCAGCCCTGGTGGACACCTTAATTTTAACCTCGCGAGACCCTAGCAAGAATCTAGTTGTACAAGAATCTAGTACAAGATATTTATATTTTTGGTTTTCTCATATTTTACATCTGAATACAGCAAGAATTAAGGATATGCCTATTTTTACTATAATTTTCAAAAGTTGTAAAAAAACACTACTACTTGGAGCTTAGACAACTTCTTTTTCTTTTTTTTTTAAGATTTTATTTATTTATTTGAGAGAGAGAGTGAACGAGAGAGAGAGAGAGAGAGAGAGCACATAAGCAGAGGGAGAGGGAGAGCGAGAAGCAGACTCCCCACTGAGCAGGAAGCCTGATGCAGGGCTTGATCCCAGGACCTTGGGATCATGACCTGAGCTGAAGGCAGGCACTCAACCAACTGAGCCACCCAGGTGCTCCACTCAACTTCTGATCTACAGAAACTGAGATAATAAATGATGGTGTTTTTATGCTACAACATGAATGAAGCTGGAAGACATTTTGCCAAGTAAAATAAGGCAGTCACAAAAAGACAAATACTGTATGATTCCCTTTGCATGAGGTACCTAGAGGAGTCAAATTTATAGAGACAGAAAGTAAAAGAGTAGTTGCCAGGGGCTGGGGGAAAAAGGGGAAGGTGGGGAATGAGGAGTTGTTTAAGGGGTATAGTTTCAGTTTTGCAAGGTAAGTAGAATTTTGGAGATTGGTTGCACAATAATGTGAATGTACTTAACACTACAGAACTATACACTTAAAA
This sequence comes from Nasua narica, assembly GCA_028533885.1. Lineage (NCBI taxonomy): Eukaryota > Metazoa > Chordata > Mammalia > Carnivora > Procyonidae > Nasua > Nasua narica. Next base: position 6,308 of record JAPYYJ010003251.1, on the reverse strand, counting down.
ATGGTTAAGATGGTAAATTTTATGTTATATACATTTTACTGCAATTTAAAGAATTATTTTAAAAGGTGGGTATTGTTTTAAGTCACTAAGTTTATGAGTAATTTGTTATGCAGCAGTCATGTTCATAGTTTTGTGCCTGCTTGAAATCCACTCTCTGACTTTTTTATTATCCAGAGACATTATGCTGTATAACCACCTCAGAGTTTTACTCTATTAAGCCATCCTTAACCCTCAGGCAAACTTAGTCACTCTTTCCTCTACTTAGCCACATATACCTATAATAGCGCTTACCACATTATATTTTAAGAATTGGGTGGGAGGGGGGTTTCTCCACTAGATTTCCAGGTAGTGTTTTTTTCCAGAGCATTTCTTCTTCAGGTCTTATAGCATCAGGTTTACAGCAGATTCAGGTTGGCAGTACCTGAAAGCACTTAGTAGTGGTTGCTTTTTTTTTTTTTTTTTTTAAGATTCTATTTATTATTTGTCAGAGAGAGACAGAGAGAGAACAGAAGTACAAGGAGAGGCAAGCAGAGGGGGAAGCAGGCTCCCTGCTGAGCAAGGAGCCCAACATGGGACTCGATCCCAGGATGCTGGGATCGCGACCCGATCGGAAGGCAGACGCTTAACTGACTGAGTAGTGGTTGCTTCTTACTCATTTTTTCTCTCAGCCTAGATTCTACCAAGATTCTAATACTGCAAGTGCACTGACCACATTATAGTTTACTTTAATTATTAGCCTTTTAACAGAGGGATAGAAAAACATTTTTCTCCCTCCTTCCCTCCCATTCCCCTCCCCCACCTTTTTTGCCTGCAGTTAACCTTGTCAGATAAGGAGTGAAACATATAGATAAATAGATTTATTCATTCTGATTTCAGCCAACACTTACTAAGCCAATACTTCTTGACTCACAAGTAGCAAAACTAGTCAAATATATACATTGGTTTTTCAGACACTGATGAACCAACCATGTAGATTCAGTGAACAGAAATTCAGAATTCATGTTTTTAGAGAATTTGTAATTTGTTCCATGAATAAATAAATACTATTTTCTTTTTAAGAGATTTCAACAAAGTAGATTGTTGTGGGGAAATGTAGGAGTTATTTCTGAAATTCCATTTTATTTGAAATTTTTTACGTCATAAATATTATTGTGTATTTTGATCAGAATGTATCAATAAATGACCCTGTAAATAAACATATCGGTATCAGTAGTGCAGCTCTAACATTTTCAGAGTCCTCACTCTTAACAAATTTATGAAAGGGAATTCTTCTTGCCACAGAGGACTGTGCAAGTCCTCATTTGCATTTAGATAGCCAACAAGTATAAGGAATCTTACTTACTTTCACTTGGGGACAGTATTTCTCCATATTCTTCCTAGTGCATTACTCACTGCATCTATATTCATTAAAAGTTTGATTCTGAAATATAACACAGTCTCTTGAGGTGAAGATGCTGAGTCAGATATCACGAAGTATCTAGTGTTTCAAAAGATATTTATATTTTTGGTTTTCTCATATTTTACATCTGAATACAGCAAGAATTAAGGATATGCCTGTTTTTACTATAATTTTCAAAAGTTGTAAAAAACACTACTTTATTACTCTTTTTTTTATTACTATTTAAAAGGAACTGTACTTTATGTCTAACATATGCCACCTATAGATAGGGACATATCGAGTGACTAAAAGAAAATAAATATTTCTTTAATATCGGTACCTCATGAAGTGAATAGTGAAGAATCATCTTCAGATGGAAAATATGACAGGTTTTACCTATGAAATAAATTATGTGAAAGAGATTACAAAAGATGGTAGTCTGTTTAGGCAAGCCTATTAAAAGCATTAAGACTTGAGTACTGGCTATTAAAGTGAGTAAATGGCAATATTATAAAGTTAAACACATGCCAAAAAACATTTTCCAGAGGACCGGGATTGTAACAATACCATTAATGAGGGCAAAGAGGTCTTAATGCAATTTGCACTTTCTAAAGTTTCAAAAAGAGGCTTTGAGTTAGAGCATTATTAATGTACTGAACATCTGGAACTGTGTAAAAGCTATAGACATTGAGCAAATGCAGAATTGCCCCACTAGGTTGCATTCTAACTTATTGCCTCCCTAGTGAGATATGGTTTTAAGAAGTTTGAAAAAGTGAAATAATAATATCCAGATAAAGCATAAACATTCCAAAGTGTCTTTTAATTTTTGCGAACTGAATAAAACAAAAGTGTCTGAGGCTACCAAATCCAAATGATTTGATCTTCAATTAATAGATTAAATCATCTATATATTACTATATATGAGCTGGTTTCTCTGTATGTGGATAGTGGATTTGCTCTTTATGAGCTAAGTAAACTATTTTATGACAGGTTTACCTCACATTTTTCATGTACATAAGTCTTAAAACTTGAGAGATGGCTCTGTGTTAATGTACTTCGCTCTAAGTTACTTTGCTTCTAGGTGTCTAGTTGGGATACTTAAGAGAATTTAAAAAACAACTGAGTTATGTGTGTCTTTAGTTATCTGTATGATTTCTTTGGTGGGGGTGTAGTAATTAAGATGTATAAATGTGTGATTTGAGAGTCACCTGCAGTGAGAATGGACAAGCTGTATATCTGAGTATTCTGTTATCTAAAACTGAAAATTTGCTATAGACCATTTTCACCAAAATAATCAGTATGTTTCTGCTACAGAGCTACAGTCCAAATTTGCATGTAGCCACTGTATAATCTTTAACAGAAGGCTTTTAAGATACTTTTTAAAAAAACCTCCATGGAAGGGATTAAAATAAGCACATTGTGTTCTGTGAAAATGTTGTCTCACAATTACCAAATTCTCCCTTTTTCATAGTGTTCCTTGTACTTCCTTACCTGTATTAAAATCTGCGTATAACCAGAGGATATGTTATTTCTTCATTAACTCTGTCAGGTTATGGCTGTGTTTTCTCTATAGTAACTCAGATTTGCTATCCTATTTACTCTCCAGTGCTCTTTCTAAACCTTTACCTCTCCATTTTTTCTGAAGGAAGGATGGAAAGGGAAGAAGGAGGGGAAAGAGGGTGGGAGAGAGAGAGAGAGAGGAAAAAAACTCCTCACCAATAGAAGTTCTGGTCTCTGAGCTCATGTCTTTTAATTGATATATATCATCCTTTCCCCTTCATCTTTATTGACATCTTACAAATCACTTGAATACTCTTATTAAGGATTTTTGATACCAGTTGTACAAGATTTTTTCCCCCTTACTCTCCTCTCTAATCCTCCATTATTTCGGCCCCTTCTTTTTCATTCACTTATTAAATTCATTCAACAAATATTTATTGAGTACTTTCTCTGTGTCAGGTACTATTATAGGTACTGGACAATCAGCAGTGAGCAAAACAGAAACCATTGTCCTGGGGCTCTTGGGTAACTCTGTTGGTTAAGTGTCTGCCTTCAGCTCAGGTCACAATCTCAGGGTCCTGGGATCCAGCCGTGCATCGTTGGGCTCCCTGCTCAGCAGGGAGTCTGCTTTTCACTCACTCTCTCTCTCTCCCTCTACCCCTCCCCGATGCTCATGACACCCTCTCTCTCTCAGAAATAAAATCTTAAAAAAAAAAATTGTTCTTATAGAGGTTGTATTCCAGAGGTGTGGACAGAAAATAAGTCAGACACATAGAAAGATATATTAGATGGTTTGATGGACTGGATGTTTGGGTCAATCCCCCCCAACTCTCACCCCTAAATTCACTTATTGAAGTCCTAACCCCCTGTATTTGGAGATGGGGTCTCTAAGGAAGTAATAAAGGTTAAATGAGGTCATAAGGATGGAGTCCTGACCCAATAATATTAGTGTCCTTATAAGAAGAGATACCAGAAATCTTGCTATCTTCTCTGCAATGTGAGCACAGAGAAAAAGTGGTGTGGTGACTCAGTGAGAAGATGTCTGTCTGCAAGCCTAGAAGAGAGCCTCACCAGGAACTGTGTCAGCCAGCACCTTGATGTTGAACCTCTCAGCATCCAGAACTGTGAGAAATAAATTTCTTTTTTTTTAAGATTTTATTTATTTATTTATTTGACAGAGAGAGTACAAGCAGGGGACAGCAGAGGGAGAGGGAAAAGCAGGCTCCCCACTGAGCAGGGAGCCGATGTGGGGCTCGATCCCAGGACCCCAGAATCATGACCTGAGCGGAAAGCAAACACTTAACCAACTGAGCCACCCAGGTGCCCAAGAAATAAATTTCTGTTTAAGCCACCTTGTCTGTGGTGGTTTTTTCCCAGCTTTATTGAGATACTGTTGACATAACATGTGAATGTGGTGATTTGATTCCACATACTATTGCAGAGTAATTATGTGGTCTTTTCTTATAGTAGCCTGAATGGACTAGTATGGATAATGGTAACTGCTATGTAGAAAAATAATGTAAAGAAGGGGGAAATGAGACTCATAGGGAATTGGGGAGGAGTGGTTTAGAATTTTAATTGGATGGTTCTGGATGGCCTGTCAGAGGTGACATTGAGTGAAGGCCTAGAAGGAGAGGAAGCAGACCATTGTGATCTGGGGCAAGAATGTTTAGACGGAGGGAACCTTGAGGTAGAGAGTGGTTTGATCAACAAGAAGACTGAAGCAGGGTTGGGGTGAGGTGAGAGGAGTAGTAGGATGAGGTCAGAGAAGTAGCTGCAATAAAATCATGCCACAGTAAGGATTTGGGTTTTATTCTAAATGCAATAGGAAGCCATTGGAATAGGCTTTAGACTTCATTTTTAAAGGATTATACCAGCTGCTGTATAGAAAATGGACTGTAGAAGAAGCAAGGTGATTGTGTGTAATAACTTACATGTTGGATAGTGGCTTGGACCACTGTGATAGCAGTGTTTGGATCTAGATATGATTGAAAGTGCTGTCAGGATTTGCTGATGAATTGAATGTGCAATGTGATAGAGAGGGAAGGAGTAATGTTTTCTTACTGGGCTTTTTTCTTTATCTGTACTGTACTGCTTGTTAATCACATCTGTATTTACTCTACTAGTTACATCTCTTGTCTTGGTTTCCCAATTTCGCATTCAATTCAGTTCTCCTCTGAGTGCCACACTCTAACGAAAAAACTTCTTGTTTGCCTCCTCTCAGTAATTTGCCACAAAACACCTTCACTTCTGACACCAGATATGTGGTTGTCTTCTAGTTTAACTCAATTGTGACACTGTCTGCCTATTGATAGAGCATCAGATCCCACAGGTTTAAGGTTCAGTCCCACAAGATTGCCCCCACTCTGACACCAATCTCAGGTCCAGGTTTGTTTACCTGTGTTTCTGACTGACTGGCTGTAAATTGGAGATACCAACACCCCCTCCTCAGGTTTGATTAATTGGCTAGAGTGTTCACAGAACTCAGAGAAATATTTGCTTATGTTTACCAGTTTATTATAAAGGATACAGATGAATAGCCAGATGAAAAGATATAAGAGGTGAGATCAAGAAAGGTCTGAGGCACAGGAGCATCTGTTCCCATGAAACTGGGGTATACCACCCTGCAGCATATGGATGCATTCACCAATCTAAAAGCTCTCTGAACTCCATCCTTTTTGGGTTTATGCAGGCTTTATTAATATAGATATGGTTGATTAAATGATTCACCACTGGCAAGTGATTCAACTTCTAGCCCCTTCCTGGAGGTTGGGGTCACAGGCTGGAAGTACCAACCCTCTAATCACATAGTTGGTTCCCCAGGCAAGCAGCCACCATCCTTAGCTTACCTGGGGGCTGTCCAAAAGTCACATAATTAATATATACTCCGGTGTGGTTGAAGAGGCTTGTTATGAATAAATAATTTTCACCTCTACAGCTCTGGAGCTATTTCAGGAACTGGAACAAAAGATGTCCCTATAGCTCTTACTGCTCAGGAAATTCCAAGGATTTTAGGAGCTATGTGCCAGGAACCAGGGATAAAGACCAAATATATATTTCTTATAAATCACAACATCACACATACCCATATACTGAACTGCCAGATAAACATATCAATATGAGTATCTCAAAGGCAACAAACTTGGGATCTTTCCTCCCAATCTTGGTGCTTTTCCAGTGTTGCCATTATGAGTGAACGGTACCACAATCTACATTTGGACTAATCATATAATGGGGATCATCTGTGAACCTTTTCCCCCATTCCCTGTCATATCTAATCTTATGTTTCATTTTAAATTTTAAATATTTGTTTTAAATCTTAAGTATTTTTATTTTTATTCATTTTCAGTTTTATTTATTTGAAATTTTAAGTATTTTTATAATTTGCTCACTTTTCTTTCTCTACAGTATAATTTTCTTTTTTTTTTTT
>JAPYYJ010003250.1:0-11787 GCA_028533885.1 Nasua narica | reverse complement strand
AAATTAAAATAAACAAATTTGCGGAGAAAAAAAATACTCTATCCAGCAAAACTATCACTCAGAATAGAAGGAGAGGTAAAGAGTTCCCCAGACAAACAAAATTTACAGGAGTTCATCAGCACTAGACCAGACTTACAAGAAACGTTAAAGTAAATTCTTTGAGTGGAATAAAAGGCCAAAATAAGAAGGAAGAAAATTAGGAAAGGAAGAAAATTCAGTTAAATAGAAACATAATAAAAGTAGTAGAGTAATTACTTATGAAATCAATGCAGAAGTTAAAGCACAAAAGCAGTAAAAGCTATTATATCTACAATAATCGGTAAAGGGATTCACAAAATAAAAGGATGTAATATGATATCATATATATATAATGTGGAGGAAAGAGTAAAACTTTAATGCTTTCAGAATGTATTCAAATATAAGCAACCAACAAATTCATATAGACTGCTACATATGTAGGATCCTGTATATCAACCTAAGGGCAACCACAAATAAAAATCCTGTAATATGTATGGAAAAAATAAAAAGAAAGAAATCCAAGTATATTACTAAAGAATATGATCACAGCACAGAGGAAAGAGCAAGACAGGAAAAAAAAGAACTACAAAAACAACCAAAAAACAAGTTACAAAATGTCAATAAGTCCATATCTGTCAAGAATTACTTCGAATGTAGAAGCAGATGCAGTACAAAGAAGAGCCACATGTACCCCAATGTTCATAGCAGCAATGACCACAATTGCCAAACTGTGGAAAGAACCAAAATGCCTTTCAACAGATGAGTGGATAAGGAAGATGTGGTACATCTATACAATGGAATATTATGCCTACATCAGAAAGGATGAATATCCAACTTTTCTATCAACATGGACATGACTAGAGATTATGCAGAGTGAAATAAGTCAAGTGGAGAGAGTCAATTATCTTATGGTCTCACTTACATGTGGAGTATAAAGAAAATCATGGAGAGCATTGTGAGAAGGAAGGGAAGGGTAAATGGGGGGAATTCAGAGGCGGTGATGAACCAGGAGAGACTGTGGACTCTGAGCAATAAACTGACGGTTTTGGAGGGGAGGGGATGGGGGAGTGTGCCAGCCTGGTGGTGGGTACTGAGAAGGGCACGTATTGCATGGAGGACTGGATGTGGTGCATGAACAATAAATCTTGTAACACTGAAAACTTAAAACATATTTGGGGAGATAAAAAAATTAAAAAATAAAAAATAATAAATTTAAAAAATACCATTAACTCTTTTCAAAGAAATGGAAAAAATAATCCTAAAATTTATATGGATCCAGAAAAGACCCCTAATAGCCAGAGGAATGTTGAAAAAGAAAACCAAAGTTGGCGGCATCAAAACTCCAGACTTCAAGCTCTATTACAAAGCTGTAATTATCAAGACAGTATGGTACTGGAACAAAAACAGACACATAGATCATTGGAACAGAAGAGAGATCCTAGAAATGGTCCCCCAACTCTATGGTCAACTAATCTTCAACAAAGCAGGAAATAATGCCCAATGGAAAAAACACAGTATCCTCAACAAATGGTGTTGGGAGAATTGGACAGCCACATGCAGAAGAATGAAACTGGTCCATTTCCTTACACCACACACAAAAATAGACTCCGAATGGATGAAAGACCTCAATGTGAGGCAGGAATCCATCAAAATCCTTGAGGAGGACACAAGCAGAAACCTCTTCTACCTCACCTGTAGCAACTTCTTCCTAGAAACATCTCCAAAGGCAAGGGAAGCAAGGGCAAAAATGAACTCTTGGGACTTCATCAAGATCAAAAGTTTTTGCACAGCAAAGAAAACAGTGAACAAAAACAAAATACAAACGACAGAATGGGAGAAGATATTCACAAATGACATATCAGATAAAAGGTTAGTATCTAAAATCTATAAAGAACTTATCAAACCCAACACCCAAAGAACAAATAATCCAAACAAGAAATGGGCAGAAGACATGAACAGACATTTCGGCAAAGAGGACATCCAAATGGTCAACAGACACATGAAAAAATGCTCAACATCATTTGGCATCAGGAAAATACAAATCAAAACCACAGTGAGATACCACCTCAAATTAGTCAGAATGGCAAAAATTAAGTCAGGAAACAACAGATGTTGGCGAGGATGTGGAGAAACAGGAACCTTCCTACACTGCTGGTGGGAATGCAAGCTGGTACAGCCACTCTGGAAAGCAGTATGGAGGTTCCTCAAAAAGTTGAAAATAGAGCTACCCTATGACCCAGCAATCGCACTACTGGGTATTTACCCTAAACATACAAATGTAGTGATCCGAAGGGGCACGTGCACCTGAATGTTTATAGCAGCAATGTCCAGAATAGCCAAACTATGAAAAGAACCTAGATGTCCATCAATAGATGAATGGATAAAGAAGATGTGGTATATATTGTATTTCATACAAAGGAATACTATGCTGCCATCAAAAGGAAATTGAAATCTTGCCATTTGCAACGATGTGGATAGAACTAGAGAGTATTATGCTCATCAAAATAAGTCAATCAGAGAAAGACGATTATTATATGATCTCACTGATATGAAGAATTTGAAAAACAAGACAGAGGATCATAGGGGAAGGGAGAGAAAAATTAAGACGAAACAGAGTGTGAAACAAATCATAAGAGACTCTTAATCTCAGGAAACAAACTGAGGGTTGCTGGAGGGGAGTGGGGCAGGAGGGATAGCATGGCTGGGTGATGGACACTGGGGAGAGTATGTGTTATGGTGAGAAAAAAAAGATATACTCAGATTTCATCCTAAAACACCAGAATTTACACATTCATTCTTTTCCAGTGCACAAGGAACATTCTCCAAAATAGCTCACATAATGGGTCACAAATCAGCCCTCAACACATACAAAAAGACTGAGATTATACCATCCATAGTTTCAGTCCAAAATGCTTTGAAACTTGAAATCAACCACAAGAAGAAATTTGGCAGGCCACAAATATATAGAGGTTACAGAACATCCTACTAAAGAATGAATTGGTCGACCAGGAAATTAAAGAAGAAATTAAAAAGTACATGGAAGCGGGGCACCTGGGTGGCTCAGTGGGTTAAAGCCTCTGCCTTTGGCTCAGGTCATGATCCCAGTGTCCTGGGATCGAATCCCACATCGGGCTCTCTGCTCAGCCAGGAGCGTGCTTCCCCCTCTCTCTGCCTGCCTCTCTGCCTATTTGTGATTTTTCTCTCTGTCAAATAAATTAAAAAAAAAAGTACATGGAAGCAAATGAAAATGAAACATGACAGTCAAAATCCTTTGGGATGCAGCAAAAGCAGTCATAAGAGGGAAGTATATTGTAATACAGGCCTATCCCAAGAAGCAAGAAAAGGCTCATATATACAACCAAACTTTATTCCTTAAGGAGCTAAAAAGGAAGAGCAAATAAAGTCTAAAACCAGGAGAAGGGAAACAGTAAAGAGAAGTGCATAAATACATGATATAGAAACAAACAAACAAACAAACAAACAGAACAGATAGATAAGCAGAACTACTAGGTGGTCCTATACTATACTGTTGGTGGGAATGCAAGTTGGTGCCGCCACTTTGGAAAACAATGTAGAGATTCCTCAATAAATTAAAAATAGAGCTACCCTGTGGCCTGGCAATTGCACTACTGGGTATTCACCCCAAAGATACAGATGTAATGAAAACAAGGGCCATATGTACCCCAATGTTCATAGCAGCAATGGCCACAATCACCAAACTGTGGAAAGAGCCGAGATGCCCATCAACAGATGAATGGATACAGAAAATATGGTCCATATATACAATGGTATTATGCAGCCATCAGAAAGGATGAATATCCAACTTTTGTATCAACATGGATGGGACTGGAGGAGATTATGCTGAATAAAATAAGTCAAGCAGAGAAAGTCAATTATCATATGGTTTCACTTACTCATGGAACATAAGGAATAACGTGAAGGACATTAGAAGGAAAAGAAAAATGAATTGGGGGAAAGCAGAGGGGGAGACAAACCATGAGAGACTATGCACTCTGAGAAACATACTGAGGGTTTTAGAGGTGAGGGGTGTGGGAGGATGGGTGAGACTGGTGGTGGGTATTAAGGAGGGCATTATTGCATGGAGCACTGGTTGTTGTACATAAACAATGAACTTGGAACACTGCATCAAAAATTAATGATGTGTTTTATGGTGACTAACATAACACAATAAAAAATAAACTGTTGATGGATCCATTAAAAAAAAGAATTTGTAAAATTGATAAACCCCTAGCCAGACTTATGAAAAAGAAAAGAGAAAGGACCCAAATAAGTACAATGATAAATGAAAGAGAGATCACAACCAACATGACAGAAATACAAACAAATATAATAGCATATTACGAAAAATTATATACCAAGAAACTGGGCAATCTGGAAAAATGAACAAATTCACAGAAACTTACAAATTACAAAAGCTGAATCAGGAAGAAATAGAAAATGTGCATAGACCCACAACCAGCAAAGAAATTGAATCAGTAATCAAAAATCTCCCAGCAAACAAAAGTCCAGGCCCACATGGTTTCCTAGAGGAATTCTACAATACATTTAAAGAAGAGTTAATACCAGGGTGCCTGGGTGGCTCAGTGGGTTAAAGCCTCTGCCTTCGGCTCAGGTCATGATCTCAGGGTCCTGGGATCGAGTCCTGCATCCCCGCATCCCTGCTTCCCCCTCTCTCTCCACCTGCCTCTCTGCCTACTTGTGATCTCTCTCTCTCTCAAATAAATAAATAAAATCTTTTTAAAAAAAAAAAAAAGAGTTAGTACCTATTATTCTCAAACTGTTCCAAAAAATAAAAATGGAAAGAAAACTTCCAAGCTAATTCATTCTATGAGGCCAGCATTACCTTGATTCCAAAACTATACAAAGACCTCATATAAAGGAGAATTACAGGCTGATATCCCTGATAAACTTGGATCCAAAAGTTCTCAGCACGATAATAGCAAATTGAATCCAACAGTACATTAATAAAGTTATTCACTATGATCAAGTGGGATTTATTCCTGGGCTGCAGAGGTGGTTCAGTATTCTCAAATCAATCAATGTGGTACACCACATTAATAAAGGAAAGAATAAGAACCTTATGATCCTCTTCAATAGATACAGAAATAGCATTTGACAAAATACAGCATTTATACTTGATAAAAACCCTCCAGAACATATGGATATAGGGAACATACCTCAACATCATAAAAGCCCTATATGAAAGACCCACAGCTAACATCATCCTCAATGTAGAAAAATTGAAAGCTTTTCCTGTATGGTCAGGAACAAGACAAGGATATACACTTTCAGCATTACTATCTAACACAGTACTGGAAGACTTAGCCTCAGCAATCAGACAACAAAATAATGAAAGACATCCAAATTGACAAGGAAGAAATAAAACTCTATTTGCAGATGGTATGATACTTTATGTGGAAAATCCAAAATACTTCCTTCAAAAAGTGCTAGAATACATGAATTCAGCAAAGTCCCAGGATATAAAATCAATGTACAGAAATCTGCTGAATTTCTATACACCAGTAATGAAGCAGCAGAGAGATCAAGCAATTGTTTCCATTTAAAACTGCACCAAAAACCATAAGATACCTAGGAAAACACCTAACCAAAGAGGGGAAAGATCTGTACTCTGAAAACCATAGAACACTTATGAAAGAAATTGAAGAGGACACAAAGAAATGGGAAATTACTCCATGCTCATGGACTAGAAGAGAAAACATTGTAAAATGTCCTTACTACCCAAAGCAACCTATACATTTAATGCAATCCCTATCAAAATACCATCAGCATTTTTCACAGAGCTAAAACAAACAATCCTAAAATTCGCACGGAACCACAAAAGATCCCGGATAGCCAAAGCAATCCTGAAAAAGCAAAGCAAAGTTGGAGGCATCACAATACCAGTCTTCAATTTATATAACAAAGCTGTAGTTATCAAGACATCATGGTACTAGTACAAAAACAGATACATAGATCAATAGAACAGGATAGAGAACCCAGAAATGGACCCATACCTACATGGTCAACTGAACTTCAACAGAGGAAAGAATATCCAATGGAAAAAAGACAGTCTCTTTAACAACTGGTGTTGGGCAAACTGGACAGCCACATGCAGAAAAATGAAACTGGACCAGTTTATTCTACTCTACACAAAAATAAATTCAAAATGGTTGAAAGACTTAAATTTGAGACAGGAAACCATCAAAATCCTAGAGAACACAGGCAGGAACCTCTTTGACATTAGCCATAGCAACTTCTTAGTAGACTCTTTGCCAGAGGCAAGGGAACCAAAAGCAAAAATGAATTATTGGGACTTCAAGATAAAATTCTTCTGCACAGCAAAGGAAACAATCAACAAAACTAAAAGTCAAACAGCCTAGAGAATAGAAGATATTTGCGAATGACATATCTGATAAAGGGTCAGTATCCAAAATCTATAAGGAATTTATCAAATTCAACACTCAGAAAACAAATAATCCAGTCAAGAAATGGGCAGAAGACATGAATAGACATTTTTCCAAAGAAGATATCCAGATGGTTAACAGACACATGAAAAGATGCTCAACATCACTCAGCATCAGGGAAATACAAATCAAAACCATGATGGGATACCACCTCACACCTGTCAGAATGGCTAAAATAAACAACACAGGAAACAACAAATGTTAAGGAAGATGTAGAATAAGGGGAAGCCTCTTGCACTGTTGGTGGGAATGCAAACTGGTGCAGCCACTGTGGAGAACAATATGGAGGTTCCTCAAAAAGTGAAAAATAGAACTACCCTATGATTGAGCAATTGCATTATGAGGTATTTACCCCAGGATACAGAAATACAGATTCTAAGGGGCACATGATCCTTGATGTTAATAGCAGCATTGTCAGAAATAGCCAAACTATAGAAAGAGATCAAGTGTCCCTCAAATGATGAATGGATAAGAAAGAGGTGAGACACACACACACACACACACACACACACACACACACACACACAGGAATATTATTCAGCCATCAAAAAGAATGTAATCTTGGGGTGCCTAGGTGGCTCAGTGTGTTAAGCCTCTGCCTTTGGCTCAGGTCATGATCTCAGGGTCCTGGGATCGAGCCCCGCATTGGGCTCTCTGCTCGGCGGGGAGCCTGCTTCCTCCTCTCTCTTTGCCTGCCTCTCTGCCTACTTGTGAACTCTCTGTCAAATAAAATATTAAAAAAAAAAAGAATGTAATCTTGCCATTTGCAACAACATGGATGGAGCTAGAAAGTGTAATGTTAAGCAAAATAAGTCAGTCATGGAAAGACAAATACCATATGATTTCACTCTATGTGGAATTTAAGAAACAAAACAAATGAGCAAAGGGGGAAAGAGAGAAAGAGAAACCAAGAAACAGACTTCCAGATAATTTTTAAAGATTTATTTATTTACTTACTTACTTATTTACTTATTTATTTGACATCAAGAGAGGGAACACAGGCAAGGAGAGTGGGATAGGGAGAAGCAGACTTCCTGCTGAGCAAGGAACCCGATCTGGGGCTCAATCTCAGGACCCTGGGACCATGACATGAGCTGAAGGCATAGCTTAATGACTGAGCTCCCCAGCACCCTACAAACTCCAGACTCCTAGATATAGAGAACTATCTGATGGTTGCCAGAGTGGATGAGGGTGGGAAGATGGGTGAAATAGGTGGTGGAGATTCGGGAGGGCACTTGTCTTGATGAGCACTGGGTGATGTGTGGAATTACTGCATCACTATATTGTACACCTGAAACTAATATAACACTTTATGTTAACTGGAATCAAAATAAAATCTTTAAAAATAAAAAAGAATACAATATTTTCTTGGACTGTTGGTCTTCTCTTGATTAGAAATTGTAAACAACGTTTTTCTCTTTTCTTATCCAGGAAAAACAAAGTTTCAATGTTTTGTCTTCATCGGGTGTTTAATTATTTAAGAAAACTAAATCTTTTCAATATTAAAGGAGCTAAGGTTTCCTAACAAACCATATATCCTTCTGTAGAATGTCTTATGGTCACCAAGTTTTAAGTTTTGCAATGATCTGTGAGCCTATTCAGGCATGTGCCTTGAAACTTTCTGATATTTTTTTTAAGACTTCCCAGAAAATAGGCTTCCAGAAAAATTTAGAATAAAGTCTTTTTGACCAATTAAGCTTATTTATTTGGTATGGTAAATTACATGGAAGCATGTCAAATAAATAAACCTTTTCAGGTTATATTATGTGATAAATGCTGTAACTGTTCCAGAAATTATATAAAATTTCTAAAATGTTAATATATCCTGGTATAATGTCATCACTTAAAATTCTAATTATTAAAATGTTATGTGTCACAAAAATAACCAAAGTTTCTTGTCAACTGCATTATAAAGAATTCTCACCAGATGTTTAACCATGTTCCATTTTTGAGTCTTTTGTCATTTACAGTTATTGTTCTGATGCTTTTGCAAAATACGTTTCAGCTTCAAGAAATTTTATGAAGTGTACTTTTGACAAATATGGTCTCCTTTTATCCTTAAGATCATAAAACTAAACTAAGAATTTCCAGAACTAGTGGAAAAGCTGCATTCAAATAGAACAAGATTTAATAACACAGAACTGAATGAATTAAGAAAGATACCTGTAGTTTGTTTATGACTCTTATTTGAAATATTGCTGGGGGGCGCCTGTGTGGCTCAGCGGGTTAGAGCCTCTGCCTTTGGCTTGGGTCATGATCTCAGGGTCCTGGAATCGAGCCCCGCATCGGCGGGGGCGGGGGGGGGTCTCTGCTCAGCAGGGAGCCTGCTTCCCACTCCCCTCTCTGCCTGTCTCTCTGCCTACTTGTGATCTCTCTCCTGTCTGTCAAATAAATAAATAAAATCTTTAAAAAAAAAAAAAGAAATATTGCTGGTTCGCTAATGTTTGCTCTTCTAGATTTAAGGAAACTTTTTCTCTTGATAAAATATCCCTCTAATGATTAAATTGAAGCATTTATCTTTTCCTCCTACCTGAACCTTACAGAACTCAGAAACTCTCATTGAGTATTCTTTTTTTCATGGCATTAAAATTATTTGGGTAAGTTCAGTAATAATCTGTTCTCCTTGTAAGAGGAGAATACCTTTGGAAACATTGGTTATATTACCAAGACGTTGAGTGGAATGACATATTTGAGGGAAATATGCATAGAATCTGCTATGACCAGACAGCTTTAAGGAATTAAAGTTGATTTTATGGAGCCAATAGAGTTCTTTGGAAATACTGCCCTGATACTTTGCTTACAGAGTTTCCAGTAGCCCCACCAGGTGATTAAGAATGTCGCTCCCTGGAAAATATAGGACCCTCAAGATGTTTGGGGGACCTTGAGAGGAGAGGAATTCACTCAAATTTACAGGTATTGCAGGCAAGTCTAATGGCAAATATTTGTCTTGGCTTCTGGCCTTAAAGAAGCTATTAAAGGCTCAATCTGAAATTCCTTATGAAAAATTCTAGCAATGAAGATTTAGAAAAATCTATATGGTCAATCACTATTCTTTTTTTTTTTTTTTAAGATTTTATTTATTTATTTATTTATTAGGAAAGAGAGAGTGAGAGAGAGCATGAGAAGGGAGAAGGTCAGAGTGAGAAGCGGACTCCCCGTGGAGCTGGGAGCCCGATGCGGGACTCGATCCCGGGACTCCGGGATCAATGACCTGAGCTGAAGGCAGTCGCTCAACCAACTGCGCCACCCAGGGGCCCAATCACTATTCTTGCTGTGCTTATATAAATAATGAGGCCAAGATTATTAAAACTGGATGTATTTAACAAATTTGTCATAACTTGCCTATCTTTGACATAAATGAAGGAGACTTTAGAGAGAAAGATTATATTTCAATAAGACATATTTGTGGATGTTAGATTCTGGTTCTGATTATCTTCAAGTGTTTGTTGCTTGCCTATAAATTTGGGCTGGATACCGAATTCCTCTGGTTTCCTCAAATAGCTAATGTGACTCTTTCAACCAAGTTTCCAATCTTCTCCCATTCTCTTACCTTAAAATCATTAAGAACTAAAACTGCTTTTTATATTGAAGCCCTACAAAATGAAGCTGGATAGCTTGAAAGAAACTTCAGAGAAATTGTCACAATAGCTCATGTATAGACAATTTTCATGCTTGTTGCTCTATGGGTCACTCAAAAAGATTACTAAAAATATTTGAACTACAAACTGGAAAAATCCATCAGATTGCTGCTGCCTGCTCCAACCCCATCTGAGGATGCTTTGAGCCTGACATCTAGAAATCTCATTGGCATCACTCAGTATTCAAACACTGGGTTTTTAATCTTTTCTAACCATTAACCTGTGTTTTTCTTTTGTTTTCATAGAAATACCTCTTATTAATTACCTGATTGTTTACTGAACAGGGCAGACTCTATATGATGGCTAACATCACTTGCAGCACCTATATTACCTTCTTCTGGGAAATAAGAACCAATATAAATAAAATCAAGCAATAAGCTACTTGGCTACAAGAAGCCCTTGACCACAATACCCCCCATTTTCCAGGTGGCTGAGACTATCCTCTGGTCTATCTATCTGGTCTATCCTCTTGGATACCCATCAATATCAGATCCATTTTAGAGGAAATAAAATTGGGTTTGACTATACTATTACTATTCCTTGGCATATACTTGGGGATAAAACTAATAACAAATAATGTCAAACTATGCAGAAAAAATATCCAAGTTCTCAGATAAGGAACTACCTTTGAAATGTCAAATCCTTCCATTCTAAAGCCCTCACTGCACCCTAATTCAGCTTGGAGCCGTTACAGAAGATGGACCTCCACCCATGTTCCACAGAAATGTAATAAAGGATTGGCAATGAGAAATTATAACAGGAAAAAACTTAGCATGCCTGACTCTCTGTTGCTTCTATTTCCCATGTTGCTATGACCTATAGGTTAAAAACTTCTGCTTAGCCCTGCACATAGGCATGTTACAGCTAAGATTTACAAAAACTACTCTTTACCCAAAACTAACTTCACCTGAGGAGATAGAAAGGGAATTAGCCAGAACAGTCATCATCCCAATTCGTTAACACTGAGGAATGATCGTAACTCCATGGAGTGGGGGTATTGAAAATTGTGCCCCATTGGGTTAATGAGACTGAAACTAGCAGAAAGGTTAAAGCTTGTTTTTCAGGGAACCATTTCTCCCTAATCAGCTATTGTCTTTTCAGACCCCGCCAAAAACTTACTAGCTCTGTCTGCAAAAGCCTGGACTCAAGGTCAACTAGTAAGGTTCCAGCCTAGCAAGGCCCTGAATTCCTTACCCAAAACAATAAGCCTAGAGAGAATCCTGAGCTGGCATCCTGGCTCCGAGCAGAAGCAGTTGTCCAGGCCTTAGGTCAGAGGTACCTACCTCCTTATCCACACCTGACAACACTTCTCTGCTCTGGCTCCACGAGACCCGATGTTTGGAACATGAGCGTCTGAGTCGGTGATGCAGCTTGTCCCAGGACGAAGGCTTTTCAGAGAAAGCAACAGTTTCTTTGGTGGAGGAGTGAGAGGGACAGTCTTTGGGAATTCTCCTGGAGAGAGGCACACTGGTAGCTTCAAGGAGCTCGGCGGGCATCAGGAGCCCTGAGATGGCGGAGAAGTAAGAGATCCTGCAGCAACCGGTCCCCAAAAGTGAGCTGGAAATCTACCAGAACACGCTGAAGACCCATGAAATCACCCTGAGGAGAAAGATATCTAACCCCGGGATCTCTCCGAGAGCAGAAGA
>JAPYYJ010003249.1:0-11788 GCA_028533885.1 Nasua narica | reverse complement strand
TTTGGGTATAAACCTAGGAGTGGAGTTACTGTGCCATTTGCTATCCCTATGTTCAGCTGTTTGAGGAAGTACCAGACTTTCCCAAAGTAGGTGCATCACTTTGCATTCCTCATAACAGTGTATGAAGATTCTAATTTCCCTACTATCTCCACAACACTTGCTATTATCTTTTTGACTATAGCCATCCCTGTGGGTAAGATATAGTATTTCACTGTGATATTGATTTGCGTTTCCCTGGTGGCTAATGAAATCAAGCTTCTTTTCGGGTGCTTATGGGCCATTTGTATGTCTTGTCTCAAGAAATGTCTATTCAAATCCTTTCTTTTTACAGACACGTAGATCAATGCAACAGAATAGAGAGCCCAGAAACGGACCCTCAACTCTATGGTAAACTAATCTTCAACAAGGCAGGAAAGAAAATCCAATGGAAAAAAGTCTCCTCAACAAATGGTGCTGGGAAAACTGGACAGCCACATGCAGAAGAATGAAACTGGACCATTTCATTTACAAAGGTATTTGTAAATCATATTATCAGATAAAGGGCTAGTATCCAAAATCTATAAAGAACTTCTCAAACTCAACACCCAAAGAACAAATAATCCAATCAAGAAATGGGCAGAAGATATGAACAGACATTTCAGTAAAGAGCACATCCAAATGGCCAACAGACACATGAAAAAGTGCTCCAATTCACTCAGCATCAGAGAAATACAAATCAAAACCACAGGGAGATACCACCTCACACCAGTCAGAATGGCTAAAATTAGCAAGTCAAGAAACGACAGATGTTGGCGAGGATGAGGAGAAAGGGGAACCCCCCTACACTGTTGGTGGGAATGCAAACTGGTACAGCCACTCTAGAAAACTGTATGGAGGTTCCTCAAAAAGTTGAAAATAAAGCTACCCTATGACCCAGCAATCACACTACTGGGTATTTACCCTAAAGATACAAATGTAGTGATCCGAAGGGGCACATGCACCCAAATGTTTATAGCAGCAATGTCCACAATAGCCAAACTATGGAAAGAACCTAGATGTCCATCAACAGATGAATGGATAAAGAAGAAGTGGTATATATCCATATAATGGAAAACTATGCAGCCATCAAGAGAAACGAAATCTTGCCATTTGCAACGACATGGATGGAACTAGAGGGTATTATGCTAAGCGAAATAAGTCAATCAGAGAAAGACAATTATCATATGATCTCTCTCTGATATGAAGAATTTGAGCCAGGGCGGGGAATCGTGGGGGGGGGTTGGGGAGGGAAATGAAACAAGATGGGATCAGGAAGGAGACAAACCATAAGAGACTCCTAAACTCACAAAACAAACAGGGTGACTGGGGGGTTGGAGGTAGTGATAGGGTGGCTATAGGTTATGGACATTGGGGAGGGTATGTGCTATGGTAAGTGCTGTGAAATGTGTAAGCCTGCTGATTCACAGACATGTACCCTGGGGCAAATAATACATTACATGTTAATAAAAACTTTTTTAAAAAAACCCTATTATAAAAACATAAAAATATTACAAAACAATTACAAAGTGTAAACACAATTTATAAATACAGATGAAAAACACCTTTGGCAAACTAAGGGAAAATCAAAATCAGTAACTTAAAAAAAGATAATATATCATGATCAAGTGGGGTTTATCATAGTAATATAAAGTTGGATTAACATTTGAAAGCCATTATCTTTTAATATAAAAGAAAACACAACCATTTGACAAAAATCAACATCCTTTCTCAGTTTAAACAAAAAGCCTCAGCACACTACAAAGAGAAATTTCCTTTGTAATATAAGACCTATGGCAAATAATATAATAATGAAACCCTCAGAATTTTCCCTCTACGGTGGCAACAAGGCAAGTATGCCCACTCTTACTTCTTCTATTCAACAATATAGAGAAACAATATAGAGATAGTCAATATAATCTGGCAGAAAAAAAGAGTTACAAGGTATAAAAATTGGGAAGAATGATGTAAAATTGTCTCTTTTCACAGATGACATAATGTTAACAAATTACCAAGAAATCTAAGTCAGTTTAACAAGATTAATCAAGGTCAATTTAGCAAGGTTGCAAGAACAATATACAAAATTCAAATGCGTTTCTATATACTAGCAACAAAAAGAAATTGTTAAAAATTTATCTTAAAATAATGTCAAAAGTTGAGTAATTATGAAACATTTTAACAAAAGCCATATATTCCCTGTATACTGAGAAGTACAAAAAAAAAACAAAACAAAACACTGCTGAAAGAAGTTAAATATCTAAATAGAGACATACACCTTGTTTGTAATTTGGAAGATTCAATACTATAAAGATATTGATTCTGCCCACATCAGAATTACATTCATATTTCTACCTGGCATTTTTATAGAAATTGGCCATTTGATTCTAAAATTTATATGAAAATGAAAGAATCTGGAATAGCCAAAACAATCTTTTTTTTTTAATATTTTATTTATTTATTTGAGAGAGAGAGAACATGAGATGGGAGAGGTCAGTGGGAGAAGCGGGCTCCCCGCTCAGCAGGGGGAGATGTGGGACTCGATCCCGGGACTCCAGGATCACGACCTGAGCCAAAGGCAGTTCCTTAACCAACTGAGCCACCCAGGCGCCCTAGCCAAAACAATCTTAAAAAGAATAAAGTTGAAGGACTTACACTTCAAGACTTACTATAAAGTTCAGTAATCATCAAACTATGGTCTAAGCCTAAAGACAAAAAGATCACACCAGGAATAAAATGCACACTTACACAGCCAATTGATTTCAAAAGAGGCAAGGAAGCAATTCAATGGGGAATGGAAAGTCTTTTCAACAAATGGTCCTAGAGAAACTGGATATCCACATAGAAAAAAAGATAAACTTCAATCTTTGTCTCACACCATAAGCAAAAAATAATCTGAGATAGATCATAAATCATAAACTAAAAGCTAAAACTATTAAATTCCTAAAAAAATAAACATAGGAGAATATCTTTTCACCATTAGCATAAGCAAGATGCAAAAGCATTTGACAAAATTCAATATATGCAGGGACACTGGAATGTATCTTCATTGTGTTGGATAATATTGGTAGTATCACTATGAAATCATTTTTTTTTCGAGAGAGAGTGCGCATGCAAGCAGGGAAAGGAGCAGATGGAGAGAATCTCAAGTAGATTCCACCCTGACTGTGAAGCTGGACATAGGGTTCAATCTCACAACCCTGAGATCATGACCTGAGCCGAAATCAAGAGTCAGATGTTGAACCCTGGCACTACTGAAATCAGTTTTTAATATATATACATATGTGTATATATATGTGTGTATATAGTATACATGTGTATTCAAACATGTGTAAGTAAAAAAATATAGATATTATGTGTGTATGCATGTGCATACACACACACACAAACATATGCTAGCTCTGTCCCCTAAGAGGCCCAGATAGTAACAACACACTAGTTGAGGTACATCACACACTCAGATCTTGTTCCCCACTTTTCCGAGAAGAAAAGTTTACTTGAGGGCTGAGGCACAAAAAATGAGCCTAGAGTGTCTTCTTGTACCAGAAAGCAAATAAGTTCTCAAATAACTGTAGACATACTGAAAAGGACACAGGAGTCAACTTGAAAAGGTTCACATGGGCCAAATCTGGAACAATTAGAGTATCCAAATAATTATAGGTCACTAAGTTATAATAAATTATAGGCCACTAAATAAGACTATATCTATGAATCATTCAAGTAAGTAAGTAATAAACGAGGGATGGAGGGAGCAAGGAAAGCTCTTCTTTATAACAGAATGCCAATGAATAAATACAAAAGGAAAATGCAGTTTAAAGATCACTGGATGCTAAAACTAGTGGGTGAAAGCTTGACAAAGAATACAGTATTTATATAGTGTCAAAAATTATTAACCTCAAAGGGAAAAACTGTATCTTGACAGTGGAGAAATCTAGCAGGTAGCAACTTAATCAAGTGTTAAGTTATTGGTGATTTTATCACCAATATTGGAACTGCCTATCATCAGGTTAGGCTCCTAATATGCTGCACTGAGAAAAATAAAAACCACTTTTGTGTTGTCCCTATCTAAAATCTATAATCTGAATCTAACCATGAGGAAACTTCAGATAAGCACAAATTGAGGGACATTCTAGAAAATAACTGGTCTGTATTCTTCAAAAATGTCACTTATCAAAAATGACAAAGACAGGTTGAGGAACTACTCCAGATTAAAGGAGACTAAAGAAACCTGAGCTCCCTGTGCCTATTATTCACCATCCCACTTTCCAGCAATGTCAGTAACTCAGCTGTCTCACAGTGTTTCATTCAAGCAGCTTGACTTATTAACTATCATTTACATCATAGCTCACTTTATGGACTATACCAATTTGGTATTTTTATATCATCTATGCGGGGACAGCATGTGTCCATTCTGTAAGGACAAGAGTTTGCAATCTCTACCCATTCCAAGTAGCTGTGTTAGTTTTGGCACATGGTCAAATAATTTTTGGCAAAGGCAATAAAGTGACACATGCAAATAAAAAAAAAAATTCAGTGTGGGGGCGCCTGGGTGGCTCAGTGGGTTAAAGCCTCTGTCTTCCGCTCAGGTCATGATCCCAGAGTCCTGGGATCGAGCCCCACATTGGGCTCTCTGCGCAGCGGGGAGCCTGCTTCCCCTTCTCTCTGCCTGCCTCTCTGCTTACTTATGATCTCTCTCTCTCTCTCTCTCTCTCTCTCAAATAAATAAATAATTTAAATTGGCAAAGAAAGACGAGATGTTTTCCATCTCTTAAATCAGTTGGCAAGCATGCGCTAAAATGGCCACTCAAAACCCTGTGAGAGTGTTAATTATAACCTTAAAAAAAAAAAAGAACCTTTCAGTAAAGCAGCTCATAAATACAAAAGCCTTAAAAATATCCACACCATCTTAGCCAGTGATTCTAGTTCATAATACTATCCTAAAGAAATCATCTGAACTGGGGTGCCTGGGTGGCTCAGTGGGTTAAAGCCTCTGCCTTCGGCTCAGGTCGTGATCTCAGGGTCCTGGGATCAAGCCCCGTTGGGCTCTCTGCTCAGCGGGGAGCCTGCTTCCCCCTCTCTCTGCCTGCCTGTCTCTCTGTCTACTTGTGATCTCTCCTCTCTGTCAAATAAATAAATAAAATCTTTTTTAAAAAATCATCTGAACTATGGATTTAAAATGTATGTCCAGGGGCACCAGGATGACTCAGTCAGTTAAGCGTCTGCCTTCGGTTCAGGTCATGATCCCAGAGTCCTACAATCAAGCCCCACACCAGGTTCCCTGCTCAGCAGACAGTTTGCTTCTCCCTCTGCCCTTCAGGACATAAAATCCTAAAGTGTATGCACCTAATAACAGTTTCAAAATACAAGATGCAAAAGCTGACAGAATTGGAAGTAGAAAAAGATCAAGCCACAGGGGCATCTGGATGGCTCAGTCGTTAAGAGTCTGCCTTCTACTCAGGTCATGATCCCAGGGACCTGGGATCGAGCCCCGAATTGGGCTCCATGCTTGGCAGGAAGTCTGCTTTTCCCTCTCCCACTCCCACTGCTTGTGTTCCTTCTCTCACTGTGTCTCTCTCTGTCAAATAAATAAATAAAATCTTTAAAAAGAAATACAAAATGTATGCCCAAGGATATTCATCAAAGGATATTTACAGCAACAAAATTCTTTTTTTTTTAAAGATTTTTATTTATTTATTACAGAGCGAGAGACTGAGAATGAGAGGGGAGAAGGTCAGAGGGAGAAGCAGACTTCCTGCAGAGCCGGGAGTCCGATATGGGACTCGATCCCGGGACTCCGGGATCATGACCCGAGCCGAAGGCAGTTGCTCAACCAACTGAGCCACCCAGGCGCCCTACAGCAGCAAAATTCTTTAAAGCAAGCTGTATGTTCAACAATAGGGAAATGGCTAAGTAAATCAGAATATAATCACAAATACAATAGGCAGTCATTAAAAGTTATTAAAAATGGGGACTATTAAGCAATAAATGTTAAGAGAATAAGTTTATAAAAACAGGCAAAGATGACCCTATGTAAAAAAAAAAAAATCCACGAAACAGAATAAAAAGTACGTACTAACAAACACTGATTGTTTGAATATAAACAAAGACTGTGAACACCTGTTCCAATTCTCAAGTTATCCATAAGAGCTCTCCTTGTCCACCCCTCACCATCTGGCCCCACCTAAGAGAAAGCTACGGTTCCTTACATGGTTCCAAGTTACCTGCCTCGCTCTTCAGCACTCAGCCTTTCTTGAAGGGATGGCACCATCCCCAGTTGCACTCATCAAATATTTGTTGCTTCATATTTACAAATTCCCCTACCTCGCTTCACATATGTAAAAAAAACCCAAAAAACCCACAACTGTTAACGGTATCTAGCTATTAAAGTCACCTCAACAATGAAATCAAAATTGAACATGGAAGTTCATCAAGAAACAATCTCTCTCCTCTTTTGTTTCTTTCAAATAAAAACACTAAAGAGAGAACATCCCTGGAGCTTTCTTTCAAAACCCCAGACTCCCAAGGCAGACTTCAGACAGCATGCAGACATCACATACCTGATGAGCATGATACCAGTCACTGTCAGCTCACTTTCATGTCAAGAAACATTTGTTTTTAAGTCTAACCATTAGCTGCCACCAGAAAACACACCCATCTGTGTTTTGCAGGGATCAGCCACTACCCAGGGCCACACCTTATGCCAGCTCTGCCCTATTCCCCATTGATTCCACTACCTCTGCCCTATTCCCCACCTTCCCCTTGGCAACTTTCCATCTAATTAGTTGAGCACAGCACAGTCACAGGGAGGAAGCCATGAGCAAGACCAGCAACATGGAGAAACCAGATGGGAGTAGAATGACAGAGGGCTGGCGGAGAACATCCGTAAGTCAGTGGTTCTCAACTAGAGTGATTTTGCCACCCAGGGGACTTTTGGAGATATTTCTGATTGCCATAACTGTGGGGTGCTACTGGCATCCAGTAAGAAGACACTGTGGATGCTGCTAAATAACCTATAATGTACATGATAGCCCCCCACAACAAAGAATTATCAGCCCCCAAATCTCAATAGTGCAAACACTGAAAACCTGCTATAAAATGATTTATCCATTAGTACAGTGCAATCTAATCCCAACTCAGAAGGAAGAGGACATCCAGTGGGTAAAGGAGATCTGAGGTAGTTCAGGCAATGCACATACACACATACAACCTCCTCAACCAGATGCTAAGTCCGGGTGAGACAACTGTTCCTTTAATGACTAAATTCTACCACAAGAAGTAGGAAAAGTAACATTATAATTCAATAAAAGTAGAAGGAACACCTTTTTCCCCAAGGGTGTCCTCCCCCACATATATTTCTTCAAAGACTGCTTCATAGCAGAAACTATAAGACGATAATACTATCAAAATTTTCCACTCAGACTGGTAAACAACTCCAAAGAAGTTGGCGATGCACTCACAGAGTCAATGACAAATTTAGCTGGTTTGTCAAGACCTAAGAACTCAAATTCACAGTCCCTAGCTTAGCTTAAAAGAAACGTGGCGAACATTCACACATCAGTCAAAACAAAGAAAATAACAGTGCTGCTCTTCCCAGATGAATCATCAAAAACTACACAAGACTCAGGAGGAGCAACATTTTCAAAACTGAGAACAAATAATAGTTTAACATTACTGTGGAAAGAAAGAAAAACAGAAAGACAGAAAGAAACAAAGAAACAAATAACAGAAATTAATTTAGAATACTAACGTCATTGTTATAACTCAGTTAAACTCTGGGACTACTTTGCCACATTACAATATGGTTTTTCTTGATCATTTTAACAACTTTATCATGTCAGGATTACCACCCATGGGAGGCCAGAAGATTTACAGAAGTCACCCAGCACCATCCCTGGCCGAGGCAGAAATAACTCTAATCTGACTCTGAAGCATCACTTGTCAGTCTCACCTTGGCTTTTGTCCTTCCAGTGTTAGGAAGCACTTAACGTGGCCCATTTCATTGTTGGGACAGGAGTATCTGTTAGAAATGCGTCCATTGTGCTGAATCAAGAGCTCTTCCCTTCCATCTGCAAGTATTAGTTTCTCCCTAGCTTAAAATCAGTGAAATAAACCTAATTATCAGTGTATCAGCCCTTACTGTTTCTGTAAGGTTATCATTCCCTCCCCACCCTAAGAAATGGCATACTGATTGGAAAGGAGGAAGTAAAACTGTCTTTATTCAATGATCACATATGTAGAAAATTCTTGAAAAGTAACCAAAAGACTAGTAGCAGTAGTATGTGAATTTAGAAAGGCCACCAAATACAAAGGGAATATAAAAAACCAACTGTACTTCTACATATTAGCAATGAACAAGCGGAAAATGATTTTTAATCCCATTTATAACATCAAAACCCAGAAAATATTAAGATATAAACTTGACAAAATATGTACATGACATGTACACTACAAAATTAAAAACAGTTCTTTGAAATAGATCTTTGAAAAAAGGACAAAGGTAAAGAATTTATACTAACCAATTTAAAAACCACACATAAAGCTACAATAGGAAAAGCAGTATGGTATTGACATAAGGACAGACTTACAAACCAACAGAAAAGTGAGTCCATAAATAGATCCACATATATATCATCAGTTGACTTCCAACATAAAATGGCAAGGTAATGCAATGGGCAAAGAATAAAGGACAAGAAATGCAATATGGAAAGGATAATCTTTTCAACAAATGATACCAAAACAACTGTGTATTCATAAAGGAACCTAGATCCCTGTCTCATACCACATATGCTATTAACCCCTAAAAATAGATCACAGACCTAAATATAAGAGCTAAAACTGTAAAACTTTTAGGAGAAACTTCTATGGCCTGCTTTTCTTCATATAACAATATTTCTGATATATTTGTATATTAATAGATATACATCTTTTACACTTTTTAAAAGGTAAGAAAAATAAAGGACAAAAGGAATCCTTAAGATTCTTTTAAACGTCTTCATTTTTGGGCACCTGGGTGGCTCAGTTGGTTGAGCAACTGCCTTCGGCTCAGGTCATGATCCTTGAGTTCCAGGATCGAGTCCCACATTGGGATCCCAGCTCCACGGGGAGTCTGCTTCTTCCTCTATCCTTCTCTCCTCTCACGCTCTCTCTCACTTTCTCTGTCTCTCAAATAAATAAATAAAATCTTAAAAAAAAAGTCTTCATTTTTAAAATAAAACTTGAGGGCACATATTGCATGGAGCACTGGGTGTGGTGCATAAACAATGAATCTTGGAACACTGAATAAATAAAATTAAATCAAACATTAAATTAAAAAAATTAAATTTCAAAACCCACGAGTTCCTTATCCAAAGAGTCAAACAATCTTTCTTCAACTGAAATATAGAAATATTCAAAGAGGGGTGGCCTGGGTGGCTCAGTGGGTTAAAGCCTCTGCCTTCGGCTCAGGTCATTATCTCAGGGTCCTGGGATCGAGCCCCGCATTGGGCTCTCTGCTTGGCAGGGAGCCTGCTTCTTCCTCTCTCTCTCTGCCTGTCTCTCTGCCTACGTGTGATCTCTCTCTCTGTCAAATAAATAAATAAAAAGAAATATTCAAAGAAAAAAAATATTCACTCTCCTTTCATATGGTTTCAATAGAATGGGGCTGCTTCTAGAAAACTGCATTTTTGGGCCGCCTGGGTGGCTCAGTGGGGTAAAGCCTCTGCCTTCGGCTCAGGTCATGATCCCGGAGTCCTGGGATCAAGCCCCACATCGGGCTCCCTGCTCGGAAGGGAGCCTGCTTCCCTCCTCCCCTCTCTGCCTGCCTCTCTGCCTACTTGTGATCTCTCTCTCTCTCTCTCTCTGTCAAATAAATAAATAAAATCTTTTAAAAAAAAAAAGAAAACTGCATTTTTGCCTCAGTAACTATTTTCTGAGTGCTATGCTAAAGCCATAAATAATGAAGTAAATTTGCCTAAAATACATTAATACTGCCCATAACTTTTAAATATAAAAGGGTTACCAGGAGGCGCCTGGATGGCTCAGTCAGTTAAGCGGCTGCCTTCAGCTTAGGTCATGATTCCAGGGTCCTGCGATCGAGCCCCGCATTGGGCTCCCTGCTCGGCAGGGGGCCTGCTTCTCTCTCTCCCTCTGCCTGCCTCTCTGCCTACTTGTGTTCTCTATCTTTCTGTCAAATAAATGAATAAAATCTTTTAAAAATAAATAAATAAATAAAAAATAAAAGGGTTACCAGAAGATCATGACTATATGAGACATACTCTGTACTGCTAATGTGGTCTGGAAGTGGCCAGCCCTCGCTAATAAAGATTCATAATGTAGCATATAGGATTACAAAATTTTTTAATTATAACAAAACAAAAAATTATAATAAAACAAATTGAAAATATTCTAAGCATAAATTCTCCCCCACCAATAATTTAAAGAATATCTCGAGAAATATATTACTAACTCTTGGTCATGAGTTGTGGTTAACAAAATGATAGATAAAAAGAAGAGTCAATTATAGTTTATTAATTTAATCATCACAGCTTTCCATAACACCAAATGAAAGGCAACACATAATGCAATGCTACTGCCCATGTATTATTTACTGTACATAACAAATTACCTCCAAACCTATTTAAAATAATGAACATTTACTATCTAACAGTTATTATGGGTCAGCAATCTAAGCAGCTAAGCTGGGTACCTCTGGCTCATGGTCTGTCATGAGGCTGCAGTCAAAACTGTTGGCCAGGCTACAGGATCATCGAAAGGCTTGGCTCTGTGTAAAAGGAGGGAAGGAGGAATTTGCTTCTAAGCTCCCTCATGCGGCTGTGGACAAGTCTTGATCCCTCATCACACCAGCCTCTCCATAGGGCTGCTCACAACCCAGCAACCTTTTGTGTTTTGTTTTAATATCCTCCCTTCTCTTAGGTGTGCAATTCAATGGTTTTTCACATATTCACAGAATTGTGCAACCACCACCATCACAATCAATGTTAGGACATTTCATCATCCTAAAAAGAAACTTATTATCAAATCTCTCATCTACTCCCATCCCAACTCCCAGCTCTAGGCAATCACTGATCTATTTTCTCACTCAAGATTTTTGTATTCTGAAAATTTTGTATAAATGTAACCATACAATATGTGGCCTTTTGTGACTCTTACCATTTAGTATCATGTTTTCAAGGTTCGTCTATGTTGTAGCATGAATCTGTACTTCATTCCTTTTACGGCTGAGTAATATTCCCCTGTATATACAAACCACGTTTTTTTTTTTTTAAGATTTTATTTATTTATTTGACAGACAGAGAGAGAGATTACAAGTAGGCAGAGAGGCAGGCAGAGAGAGAGGAGGAAGCAGGCTCCCCGCTGAGCAGACAGCCCAATGCGGGGCTCGATCCCAGGATCCTGAGATCATGACCCGAGCTGAAGGCAGAGGCTTTAACCCACTGAGCCACCCAGGTGTCCCTATACAAATCACGTTTTATTTATCCATTTATCAACTGGCATACATTTAAGTTTCTATTTTTTGACTATTTTGAATACTGACACTATGAACATCTGCATGCAAGTTTTGGTGTGAATATATATTTTATTTTTCTTTGGGTATAAACCTAGGAGTGGAGTTACTGTGCCATTTGCTATCCCTATGTTCAGCTGTTTGAGGAAGTACCAGACTTTCCCAAAGTAGGTGCATCACTTTGCATTCCTCATAACAGTGTATGAAGATTCTAATTTCCCTACTATCTCCACAACACTTGCTATTATCTTTTTGACTATAGCCATCCCTGTG
>JAPYYJ010003248.1:0-11789 GCA_028533885.1 Nasua narica | reverse complement strand
TAAGATACCTGGGAATAAACCTAACCAAAGAGGTAAAAGATCTGTACTCGAGGAACTATAGAACACTCATGAAAGAAATTGAAGAAGACACAAAAAGGTGGAAAAGCATTCCATGCTCATGGATCGGAAGAATAAACATTGTTAAAATGTCTATGCTGCCCAGAGCAATCTATACTTTCAATGCCATCCCGATCAAAGTGCCACCAGTTTTTTTCAAAGAGCTGGAACAAACAATCCTAAAATTTGTATGGAACCAGAAAAGACCCCGAATTGCTAAGGAAATGTTGAAAAAGAAAAACAAAGCTGGGGGCATCACATTGCCTGATTTCGAACTTTACTACAAAGCTGTAATCACCAAGACAGCATGGTACTGGCACAAAAACAGACACATAGACCAGTGGAACAGAATAGAGAGTCACATAACTTTTATTACACTATATTGTTATAATTGTTCTATGTTATATTAAATTTGTTGTTAATCCCTTACTGTTCCCAATTTGTAAATTAAACTTCATCATGAATATGTATATGTGGGGGAAAAAGCATAGTATAATAGGGTTCAGTACTATCTGTGGCCTCAGGCATCTACCAGGGGTGGATATAGTTGCCACAGAAAGAGGGGACTACTATACACACTGTCGTTTCAATAATTTAAGCTCCTTGAGTACAGAGGTTCTATTCCACATTCATTGTTGTCTTTCAGAGTACAAAGTGCAAACACATAAATCATGGACATCTACTGATTCATTTATTATTATAGACTCACCAGCGGCTCCCAGCAGGGCAAGGAAGATGAAGTTCTTCATGGTTGCTCCCTGGATCTGAACCGTGAAGAGCGATGAATGTCTCTCATCCACAGCTATTTATAACTCCAGGTTTGACATCGACACACAGGATTATGGGTGCCAGAAAAGTGATTTTAATGGAAACTCACAAATCCAAATTTAGAATTCATTTCTTTGCCAAATTGAAGATAATTCAGCATCAGATGTAAACATTAACTTTTGTCCACTTTTCCAAAGGTTTATGGGAATGGAAGTAATAAACACATCTGCTGCCATTTGTTCCTCATAATAGAAAAGTAAGTTGGATCAAGATCATGGAATGGGGTTACGGGTATTCTGTATCCCAGAAAAATTCTTAGGTACTCGGTTATCTCAATTGTGAACTTTTATCTTGAGGAATATCTTGAACACTACTCCCTTGATGTTTAATTAACATTGGTTCTTTCACAATTATATAACTTTTCTGCAATGTCTCTGATCTTGGATAACCATGTTAACTTTTCATTATTAATAGGGACAACTTATTACCTTGAGAAAAAAAAACTGTTCTGAATTGAAGCTATGATCAGTCTAGATGGAAGAGTGAACGAATCACTTAAACTTACTAGAACTTACTATATATTTTACGTCTATAAAAACGTTGCATATATTAATTTAGTAATCCTCATTACAACCCTAGAAGGTACCTATTACTATCGCCACTTTACATATGGGAAAACTGAGGCACACAAAATTGCAGGACACTTGACCAAAACCACATTGCAAGTCCACGATAGGATCAGGATTCGAACTCAGGAAATCTGGCTTCAGAGTCTCTGTGCTTAAGTGCTATACAACACTTCTCCAATAAGTTCACCACATTCTGGACAACATGATAATGCAGAAATCTTGGCCAATTATAGTAGAATTGAAATTTATGAAGTGCTTCCTATATGTCAGGTACTGTGGATGGGATTTATATCAATTCATTCAATCCTTACCAATTGCTTTGTAAGTGTCTTTCTAGTTTTTACACTTTACAGCTGGAGAGGGTGAAGCTTAGAGAAACTACATGTTTTGCTCAAAGCTTTATATTCTTCAGTGATCAACACAAGATTCAAACTCAAGCAATCTCATTTCTGAGGCCATGGCCTCCACTATGATGCCATAAACATGATTAAGGAGAACATTCTGAACTCTACCAAATTAAAGGATGACTCTAGGGGGCAGTAAAAAATTTTTTTATTTTATTAACATATAATACATTATTTGTTTCTGGGGTACAGGTCTGTGATTCATCAGTCTTACAGCATTCACAGCACTCACCATAGCACATACCCTCCCCAATGTCCATCACCCAGCCATCCCATCCCTCCCACCCCCCTCCCCTCCAGCAACCCTCAGTTTGTTTCCTGATATTAAGAGTCTCTTATGGTTTGTCTCCCTCTCTGGTTTTGTCTTGTTTCATTTTTCCTCCCTTCCCCTTTGATCCTCTGTCTTCTCAAATTCCTCATATCAGTGAGCTCATACGATAATTGCCTTTCTCTGATCAACTTATTTCACTTAGCTTAATACCCTCTAGTTCTATCAATGTCATTGCAAATGGCAAGATTTCTTTTTTTATGGCTGCATAATATTCCGTTGTGCATATATATTACATCTTCTTTATCTATTCATCTGCTGATGGACATCTAGGACTTTCCCTAGTTTGGCTATTGTAAACATTGCTGCCATAAACATTGGGGTGCACAAGCCCCTTCAGATCACTGCATTTGTAACTTTAGGGTAAATACCCAGTAGTGCGATTGCTGGATTGTAGGGCAACTCTATTTTCCACTTTTTGAGGAACTTCCATACTGTTTTCCAGGGCGGCTGCACCAGTTTGCATTCCCACCAACAGTGTAGGAGAGTTCCCCTTTCTCTGCATCCTCCCCAACACCTGTCATTTCCTGACTTGTTAATTTTAGCCATTCTTACTGGTGTAAAGTGATATCTCACTGTGGTTTTGATTTGTATTTTCCTGATGCCGAGTGATGTTGAGCACTTTTTCACATATCTGTTGGTCATTTGGATGTCTTCTTTGCAGAAGTATCTGTTTATGTCTTCTACCCATTTCTTGATTGTATTCTTTATTCTTTGGATGTTGAGTTTGATAGGTTCTTTATAGATTTTGGATACTAGCACTTTATCTGATATGTCATTTGCAAATATCTTCTCCCATTCTGTCAGTTGTCTTTTGGTTTTGTTGACTCTTTCCTTTGTTGTGCAAAAGCTTTTATCTTGATTAAGTCCCAGTAGTTCATTTTTGCCCTTGCTTCCCTTGCCTTTGGTAATGATTCTAGGAAGAGGTTGCTGCAGCTGAGGTCAAATAGGTTGCTGCCTGTGTTCTCCTCAAGGGTTTTAATGGATTCCTGTATCACACAGAGGTCTTTCATGCATCTTGTACATTAAAAGGATTTTGGCTAGTATTGTATCCTACTGGCTAGTATATTGTATAGTATCCTATTGGCTAGTATTTTGGTGAGAATTTTTGCATCCATGTTCATCAGGGATATTGGTGCGTAATTCTCCTTTTTGATGAGGTCTTTGCCTGGTTTTGGGATCAAGGTAATGCTGGCCTCATAAGATGAGTTTGGAAGTTTTCCTTCCATTTCTATTTTTTGGAACAGTTTCAGGAGAATAGGTGTTAATTCTTCTTTAAATGTTCGGTAGAATTCCCCTGGGAAGCTTCTAGCCCAGGGCTCTTTTTTGTTGGGAGATTTTGATGGCTGCTTCAATTTCCTTACTGATTATGGGTCTGTTCATATTTTCTGTTTCTTTCTGGTTCAGTTTTGGTAGTGTATACATCTCTAAGAATGCATCCATTACTTCCAGATTGTCTAATTTACTGGCATATAGTTGCTCATAATACGTTCCTACAATTGTTTGTATTTCTTTGGTGTTGGTTGTGATCTCCCCTCTTTCATTCATGATCTTATTAATTTGCACCCTTTCTCTTTTCTTTTTGATAAGTGTGGCCAAGGGTTTATCAATCTTATTAATTCTTTCAAAGAACCAGCTCCTAGTTTCATTGATCTGTTCTACTGCTCTTTTGGTTTCTATTTTATTGATTTCTGCTCTGATCTTTATTCTTTCTCTTCTCCTGCTGGGTTTAGGCTTTATTTGCTGTTCTTTCTCCAGCACCTTTAGATGTAGGGTTAGGTTATGTACTTGAGACCTTTCTTGTTTGTTGAGGAAGGCTTGGATTGCTATATACTTTCCTCTTAGGACCACCTTTGCTACATCCCAAAGTTTTTGAACAGTTGTGCTTTCATTTTCATTTGTTTCCATGATTTTTTTAAATTCTTCTTTAATTTCTTAGTTGACCCATTCATTCTTTAGTAGGATGCTCTTTAGCCTTCATGTATTTGAGTTCTTTCCAACTTTCTTCTTTTGGTTGAGTTCTAGTTTCATAGCATTGTGGTCTGAAAATAGGCAGGAATGATCCCAATCTTTTGGTACCAGCTGAGATCTGATTTGTGACCCAGGATGTGATCTATTCTGGAGAATGTTCCATGTGCATTAGAGAAGACTGTGTATTCTGTGTCTTTGGGATGGAATGTTCTGAATATATCTGTGATGTCCATCTGGTCCAATGTGTCATTTAAAATCTTAATTTCCTTGTTGATCTTTTGCTTAGATGATCTATCCATTTCAGTGAGGGGGGTGTTAAAGATTCCTACTATTATTGTATTATTGTAATGTGTTTCCTTGATTTTATTATTAATTGGTTTATATAATTGGCTGGGACACAGATAAAATTCCTTTAAAAATCCAGGAAATGTGTTCCTGGAGCAGGAGTTTTCAATTAATGAGGCATGGCAGAAAATTTCAGAATAAGTGAATCTCAGAAGGAACTAACCTCTAGCTACATATAACCAGATTCTCCTCCCACGTATCTGAATGGCCTTCCAGAATGTTACGTCTGCTTTAGCAAATCCTCCCTCATGAAGTAGTTTCTTTTACATTTGAAATGTTACTGATAAAAAGATGATTTACTAGAAGGCAGAATTGACATTTGGGACCAGGTAATTCTGTGTTGTGGGGAACTGCCTTGCACTCTATAGGATATTTATCAGCATCTCTTCCCTTAGTTACAAGTACCTCTAGCCCCTCCTCCCATTTGTGAAAGCAAAATGTCTCCAGACATTGCTAAATGTTCCCTTGGGGTCAAAATCATTCCAGCTGGGAACAACCGATCTAAAGAGAAAGGATGGACAAAGCAGCTTGTAAGGCCATAGCCATGGGAAAGTGCCTCAAATGTTAGGACGATGTAGGCTCTCATTACCTACTGAATGAGTGACACATAAGGCAGGGAGTTGCCCTTTTCCGTTCCCAAATATCTCAGAAATCCTTATGTATCTGCTGACATTTTTCCTCCCCTCTCTGTGACATGGCCTTTGTTGTCCCCTCCTCCCTTTGTGACTGAGTCCTCCCCCACTTTCACTTGCCATCTCCCTTCTTCTAAAGTGTCCCTCTGCCATTCTTAGAGACTCATCAAACATTGAGACATGAAATAATTTTAATAAATCATCCCCCACACCTGATTTTCATGATGAGAAAGCTTTGGAAGTTATTGGCAAAGTTAGGACTCAGACTGAATCTCTGGATTTCCTCTGACTTGTTGAACTTGATCTGAGCTCTGTGCTCCCAGAACAGTGACTGTTAAAAATCCTTAGAATTTTGTGTTCAGGAAAATGTCTTACCACAAAGAACTACCCTTCCACACAGGAGTTGCTAGAGACTTTGTCCGCTCTTTCTTTTGGCTCCCATAAAACTTGGGATGACTCCCTTGTTGACCAGTGACAAGACCAAACACAAACCTTTCCCTGTTTACTTGCACCTGCTGAGGTGGCCAGAACTGACCCTCCCAATTCCCCATTCTTTGTTTCATGAATGATTAGTTAAGCTTGGAATTCTTTTTTTCCCCTGAAACTGGCTAAACACAGAGAAACTCTTTTTTTTTCAACTGGCTAAACACAGAGAAACTCTTTTTGTTCAGCTGAGAATTCCTCTGACTGCAAAACAATTGTTTCTGTCAACTATAAATCTCTCTACCTGTAACTTGTTTATTTCTCCCTATAGAAGTCTTAAGGCAAAACGATCCTGCTGAGATACTCTGATCTTTGGATCTGGGGTGCTCTTACTACAATAGTCTGAATAAAATTAATCTTACTCGTTCAATTTTTGTCTTTGACATTTATTACTCTCCAATGTGCTATACTCCTATTTATAAGTTAGCGTTGCATCAAAGCTTCTTGACTACACCCCCCCAGGCCACCCTGCATGGCGGGGCAGATGAAGCAAATAATGGGTTCCATCAGGGATATTGGTCCACAGTTTTCTTGCAGTGTCCTCCCTTCTCTGGCTTTGGTATCAGACTCACATTGGCTTCATACAATGAGTTTGGAAGTGTTCCCTCCTCTTCAACTTTTTGGAAGAGTCTGAGAAGGATGTATGTTAATTTCTCTTTAAGTGTTCACTAGAATTTGCCCATGAGTTTTCTGGCCTGGGGGTTTTCTGTGTTTAGTTGTTTTTGATTATTGAGTCAATATCTCCTCCTCACTGATCTGTTCAGATTTTCTAATTATAAAGTGCTTACAACAGTGAGTTCTAATGGGAAATAGGAAATTCTATGTAATGCTTATTAAATGAAATGACTGTGACTTGAGTATCTCCATATTTTCCAGGCCTCTGGGGATACCTTTCTTCCCCAATGTCCAAATATTTTTGTAATATCCTATATAGTGAAGAGCAGGGACTCTGGAGTCTAGCTTTTAGGATTTGATTCCTGGCTGCAGAATTTACTAGCTGTCCTATATTGAAAAAACAGTTGACCTCTTAAGTTTCATGTAGGGAGGAATATTAGTGCCTATTTCATAGGGTAGTTATAAGGTTTGAATACTACTAAAAAGTATGTAAGAAAGATGTGACACATTGAAAAAACTTAGTAAGTACTGGTTGTGATGATGTTGATGATGATTATATTTTTCATCTCTGCAACAAGGAGGAATGAATCCTGAACACTAAGAAGGAATAAACCTTCAGTATGTCTCTGGTTCACAGAATTGTGTATTTTGGCTCAGCACTGTCCTGGGGCCTGCTGCTCCTAGAGTTGGCGATTCGAGATTATTGAGCACCATGGGGGCATCTGGAGAGACAGGTGTCCGCAGTCTAATCTAGCTCTCTCTACCGAAATAAATTACTATCCCCTCCTGTTGTAACTATGTTTCCCTTGTGACACACGGTTACAATGTGAGTCTCTGAACAGATGTGGGAGGTTGAGGGTGGAGCCTGGTCAGTAATCCCAGCCTGCCCTGCACTGCACTCATTCTCAGTGGGCTTCCTTCTCAGATGTGAATGTGGGTGATGAGACTTTTGTAAGGTGGTAAGGGCTATGACTAAGTTTTGTGAAGTAAACAGCCTGGTAATTTCACTAAAAACAAACAATATTATCTACTCTGTAAAATCTACTACATGTTTATTAAGAAAAATATCGGGGAAAAAAACAACAGAAATATAAAACAACAATAAAAACTCACTAATTATAACCACCTAGCATTGTCCATTATGAGCATGTCCTGTATCCCATTACTTTTGGCTCTGCCCATTCTTTATTAATTTTCACTCAACAAAAAATAGTTAATAATTTTTGACTTTTTTTTAAGAACAAGCAGCTTAAGGTTAACAGCAATATTGAGAGGAAGGTACAGAGATTTTCCATATACCCTCTGGCTTCACCAGTGCATAGCCTCCCCCATTACCAACATCTCGACCGGAGTAATTCATTTGTTACAAAGGATGACCCTACACTGATACATTATTAACCCTCAAAGTCCATAGTTTACCACAGTGTTCACTCTTCTTGCCATTGTATAGTCCATAGGTTTGGACAAATGTATAATGAATGACATGTATCATTAGAGTATCATACAGAGTATTTTCACTGCCCTAAAAGTCCTCTGTGCTCTTCCTGTTCATCCCTTCTCTGACTTCTGACCATTGGAAACAACTTTCTTTTTATGGATGCCATGATTGTGCCTTTTCCAAAATGTGCTATCATTGGAATCATATAATATGTAGCCTTTTCAGTTTGCTCTGTCCCTTACTTACATGTACTAGGTTTCCTCCATGTCTTTTTCTTGCTTCATGGATCATTTCTTTTTAGCACTGAATTATATTCTATTGGTTGGATGTCTCACAGTTTATTTATCAATACGCCTGTGGAAAAACATCTTGGTTGCATCCAAGTTTTGATAATTACAAATAAAGTTGCTATAAATATCCATATGTAGCTTTGTGCATAGGGATATGTTTTCATCTCGATTATTGGATCATATGGTAAGCAGATCTCATAGCCAAGATGGAGCACAAATAAACAACGAGTAGACTAAGCTACTCAGAAAAAATGAGTATCCTTTTTTTTATTAACATATAATGTATTATTTACCCCAGGGTACATGTCTATGAATCATCAGGCTTACACATTTCACAGCATTTGCCATACATAGCACATACCCTCCCCAATGTCCATATCCCTACTCCCCCACCTCCCAGCAACCCTTAGTTTGTTTCGTGAGTTTAGGAGTCTCTTATGGTTTGTCTCCTTCCCCATCCCATCTTCTTTCATTTCTCTTCCCCACTCCCCCAGAACCCCCTGCCCTGCCTCTCAAATTCTTCATCAGAGCGATCATGTGATAATTGTCTTTCTCTGACTGATTTATTTCACTTAGCATAATACCCTCTAGTTCCATCCACGTCGTTGCAAATGGCAAGATTTCATTTCTCCTGATGGCTGCATAGTATTCCATTGAATATATATACCACATCTTCTTGATCCATTCATCTGTTGATGGACATCTAGGTTCTTTCCATAGTTTGGGTATTGTGGACATTGCTGCTATAAACATTCAGGTGCATGTGACCCTTCGGATCACTACATTTGTATCTTGAGGGTAAATACCCAGTAGTGCGATTGCTGGGTCATAGGGTAGCTCTATTTTCAACATTCTGAGGAACCTCCATATAGTTTTCCGGAGTGGCTGTACCAGCTTGCATTCCCACCAGCAGTGTAGGAGAGTTCCCCTTTCTCTGCATCCTCGCCAACATCTGTCGTTCCCTGACTTGCTAATTTTAGCCATTCTGACTGGTGTGAGGTGGTATCTCACTGTGGTTTTGATTTGTATTTCTCTGATGCCGAGTGATGTTGAGCATTTTTTCGTGTGTCTGTTGGCATAAATGAGTACTCTAAGACTAAATAAAGACTTCTGTATTTGTATCCATTAAATGAAGCAGAACTTCTTAACTGACTTTTCTCTTTTTTTTTTATTGTGTTATGTTAGTCACCATACAATATATCATTAGTTTTTGATGCCATGTTCCAAGATTCGTTGTTTATGTATAACACCCAGTACTCCATGCAATATGCGCTCTCCTTAATATCCACTACCGGGCTCACCCATCCCCCCACCCACCTTCACTTTTCCTTTCCTTCTCTTAATGTCCTCCATGCCATTCCTTATGTTCCATAATGAATTAATACCACATGATAATTGACTTTCTCTGCTTGACTTACTCACTCAGCATACTCTCCTCCAGTCCTGTCCATGTTGATGCAAAAGTTGGGTATTTATCCTTTCTGATGACTGAGTAATATTCCATTGTATATATAGACCACAAATAATACTAAGATAGTAAGTAAGTATCTTTACTTTTTAAAGGCCTTTGAATGTTTTATTTCAATACCAAAATCACTTGCCATAAAAGATGAATGGTGAGAATAGCACATTTAAATGATAATTTAAATATGATTTCTAGACTAACAGAGGCTTCTATTTATCTTATTAAAGCAAATTTTCTCAGATGAATTCATCTTGAGAATATGGTGAAATTCTTTGCCTGTTAATGGAAAAACCAACAAGTGGATTATGGTATGTACCAATATGAAGTAAACTTCCGCCAAGCCCATCTAGCCTATATATATAAAAAAAATTTACATAAGGAGCTAAGTGTCTATGTGCAAATATCGCTTTATTTTACATTGTTATGAAAGGTCATAACCATGAGGCTGACAGTTGAGAGCCATTTCAGAGCCAGTGATAAGTAAAGTAAATTCAACTGTTACTATGATAAGACACAGCAATAAAAAACCACTTTTGTCTCTAGGCAGTTGTGTTCCTAATCTCAGATTGTTACCTCTTTATGTATTTCCTTATTTTTGCCCCAAATATTCCATATCTTCCTGGATCTTAATGAATTTTCCCCCCAAATACGTTTATTTTATTTTTTCAGTGTTACAAGATGAATTGTTCATGAACCACACCCAGTGCTCCATGCCTGCAGACATCAGAGTGCTATAGCAATAAAACCCCCATGGGAAAACAAGAAAGATCTTAGAGAACTAGAACACACAGCTCAGTTAAACCTTGGGGAATGTAGGAAATCAGTAATTTTTAAATATTTCTCTGCCTGCTGGTTTCCCTCATCTAGCCTCACAGAATTTCAGATAGATTAGAGCACAGAAGGGGACCATGGTGTCACAACAATGACAATGCCTCGGGGAACCAGGACGGCTAGAGCTAGGTCTCTGCCTGACTATGAGCTTACTGAAAGACTTTGGGCAGTTGAATTTCACTTTCTGCACCTTGGTGTCATCCTCTGTTCAAAAACGTTATGGTAACAGTGACCTCTAAGCTTATCCATGCTTAGACCCTCAATAGACCACACAGAGCCTAGCAGATAGTAAGTGATCACTAAATTCACTTTGAGCAGACGGAATGAATCATGACCTAACATCTCCATTTTATCCTCATGTAATTGTTCAATCCTATGTCCACCCTCTTACTCAGCAGCCAGTTCGAAGAGAAAGTTCATAAAAACTAAGTTCATAAATACTAAGTCAAGACAGTTCTTGGACACATGTAATGTGGAATAAACGTTTTTATTTAGGCACTGTTTCAAGCATGGTTGGAAGGTGATATTGACCAAGGGGATGGTGCATAGAGCAATATACGTGCTTACATGCTCAGTTGGCAGCGACGGTCTGTTGAATCCAGCTCACGTAATTGCAGACCTTGGTGTAGACACCAGGTTTGCCTTTTTGAGCACAGCCAATACCCCAGGAGACGACGCCCTGGAGCTCTCCATTGCATACCACAGGACCACCAGAGTCACCCTGTGCAAGAAGGAAGAGACAGTAAGAACTCCCAACTATGCCAAGATGGGAGAAAAGCTCAATGTTGTTTCTCCATTATGCTGGGTCGGTTATCCCAGGCTATTGATTCTCTAGGAAGCACTTTCCCTTCCCCTGGAAATCCAATTCTCAATCTCAGACTACATGCCTCTCCTTTCTCCTATCTCTTCATAGCTACTGCTCTTTTCTTAGTTGCAGGCACGCAGGGACAAGAAGAAGTGAAGACTGGTGAGTGCAATACTGCCCAGCTAGCCCCGCCTTTTTTCAGAAAGCTTCCTTCTACAATATCACTCCTCAGCAGGGCACCTGGATGTCCTGTTTCTACACCATCTTCTGTGTATCTTTTTACCCGTAGCCATAGCTATTAATATTTGAAAAAGATAATTTATCACTGATCCTAAATCTATCTGGGGTTCTTTATAATGCATCACAGAGACAGCTTTTCAGTCTGTGTTTTGAGAAGGGGAACTTTGTGGAAGTGCATGAAGCTCAGCTGGATGGTGTATGAAGAAACTGACCTGGCAAGAGTCCTTTCCACCCTGCAGGTAGCCCAGACAGATCATGTTACTGCTGATCTGGCCGGGGTAGGCATTGCGGCAACTGCTGTCAGAGAGGATGGGAGCTTGAAGACACTGTAGGACATCAGGATAATTTTCTGTTGGGCACAAGAGTAAAAATGGAAGAATATTACCTTTGGATTCCTGGAGATTTCTTTCCCAAT
The DNA here is from genome assembly GCA_028533885.1 of Nasua narica. NCBI lineage: Eukaryota > Metazoa > Chordata > Mammalia > Carnivora > Procyonidae > Nasua > Nasua narica. The sequence goes on along the minus strand of JAPYYJ010003248.1, from coordinate 73 downwards.
CTCCCTCCACCTTCCCTACTCTCTCAGATTGCCAATTACTTTTATTGTGGGAGAACAATTGTTATCTAGAAAG
>JAPYYJ010003247.1:0-11789 GCA_028533885.1 Nasua narica | reverse complement strand
AGCCTGGTGGTGGGTATCGAGAAGGGCACATATTGCATGGAGCACTGGGTGTGGTGCATGAACAATCAATCTTGTAACACTGAAAAATTAAAATAAACATATTTGGGGAGAAAAAAAATGAGTTTGGGACCATATTTCCTGAGCAGATTATCACTTTTTATCTCTGTGGACCTCAGTGGAATTATCTTTGAGTTCCTCCATTTCTGCACGTGGTAGCCATGACTATACTCCTCTCCTCTGACTGCAGGGAGCAGCACATGGACCAATGGCCCGACACGTGCTCTGAAATATACCGCTAGATTTGTGCTGTGGCCCTGCTGCCACAGGCTCTGCATGAAATGACTGAAGACAGCAGAGATCCAAATGAACACCCCTTTCTGGGACACAAAGGATTCCTCGGATAGCTGCCTCCTCGGTCTCTGGTCTGAGGACTTCCCATAGGCCTTATGGAACTTCCTCAGACTAACTATGGTTTTAAACATGTTCAGTCAACATTTCTTCCTTCCTTCTCTCCTTCCCAAAGGGTTTAGACTTGCACTGTGGTCTGACAGCTCTCCTCACTTCCTTAGTTCCTCTCTATTTTCTTTCATGGGTATTTCCCCTGATAAATCTCCTACATCTTTAACTTTGTCTTGGAATTTGCTTTTCAAAGGATCTAGACTAATCTACCTCATCTGTAAAATAAATGTAATAACAGTGTCTACTTTATAGGATTACTATGAGGATCAAATATAACGTAGAGCACTTATAACAGTTTGCAGTATCCATTGGTGCTCTAAAATAGTTTGTTGTTATTGTCATCATTATTAATTTGGTACTCATTCAACATAACATACTCTCTCATGGATCAATTTATGTATATATTCTCCTCTAAAAAGAAAAAAATAAAAGGAAAAAAATCCCTTTTCATTCCAACAATGCGAAGTAATACTTATCCTTCAGGGGCCAGCTCTCAGCTTTGAAATCTGATCTTTGTAATGCCTCCTTTAATCCATCTCCTTTTTTCTCCTACAGCCCCATGTACACCATTCTTCCATCCCCTTTATAAGTACTAATCTCATTTGGGGGCCACAGATGATTTATCTGTTGCTACTTCTAGAGCCTGAGGTCTTCAATGACTTCTATCTTGTCGTGTCTATTTTTGGTATCTGTAGTACTTTGTACAATATCTGGCCCATTTCAGGGTTTAACGTGGTTTTTTTTTTTAATGTATTAAGTAAATGGATGCTTGTACATATGCATTATGTTGATGTGATAGCAATACAAGAATAAAAGAAGCCACAGTATTACTCATGCTGGGACATCTGAACTTCCTTTGCTTGACTGGAACCTAACACCTGGAACTTCTTAAATTTTTCAATATCAACCAAATTGAATAGCTGCCCTTGGTTTTAGTGGGAAGTCGTCCTTAATGAAAAATAGAAATAGATGCCATTTCTCCATAAATCACTTGGTTCTTCTATAAGATGTAATTTTAAGCCAAAGTTGAGCAAAAGCTATGGAAAAGTCAACATTCCCCTTAGTTTGAGAGTTCAGTTTTATATATTTCTTTTACTTTTTAAAATTAACATATAAGGTATTATTTGTTTCAGAGGTACAGGTCTGTGATTCATCAGTTTTTCACAATTCACAGCACTCACCATAGCACATACCCTCCCCAAAGTCCTTCACCCAGCTATCCCATCCCACCCACCCCCCTCAACTCCAGCAACCCTCAGTTTGTTTTCTGAGATTAAGATTCTCTTACGGTTTGTCTTCCGCTCTGGTTTTGTCTTATTTCATTTTTTCCTCTCTTCCCTTATGATCCTCTGCCTTGTTTCTCAAATTCCACATATCAGTGAGATCATATGATAATTGTCTTTCTCTGATTGACTTATTTCACTTAGCATAATACCCTCTAGTTCCATCCATGTTGTTGCAAATGGCAAGATTTCATGGTTTTTTGTTGGCTGTATAGTATTCCAGTATGTGTGTGTGTGTGGTGTGTGTGTGTGTACACATTACATCTTCTTTATCCCTTCATCTGTTGATGGACACCAAGGCTCTTTCCATAGTTTGACTATTGTGAACATTGCTTTTATAAACATTAGGGTACACGTGCTCCTTCAGATCACTACATTTGTATCTTTAGGGCAAATACCCAGTAGTGCAATTGCTGGGTCATAGGGTAGCTCTATTTTCAACTTTTTGAGGAAACCCCATACTGTTTTCCAGAGTGGCTGCACAACAGTGCAGCCCACCAACAGTGTAGGAGGGTTCCCCTTTCTCCAACCCCTGTCATTTCCTGACTGGTTAATTTTAGTCATTTTGACTGCTGTGAAGTGATATCTCAATGTGGTTTTGATTTGTATTTCCCTGATGCTGAGTGATCTTGAGCACTTTTTCATGTGGCTGTTGGCTATTCAGAAATCTTTGCAGAAATGTCATTTCATGTCTTCTGACCATTTCTTGATTGGATTATTTGTTCTTTGGGTGTTGAGTTTAAGTTCTTTATAGATTTTGAATACTAGGCTTTTATCTGATAAATTATTTGCAAATATCTTCTCCTATTCGTTGGTTGTCTTTTGGTTTAGCTGAATATTTCCTTTGTTGTGCAAAAGCTTTTGATCTTGATGAAGTCCCAATCATTCATTTCGCCCTTGCTTCCCTTGCCTTTGGCAATGTTTCTAGGGAGAAGTTGCTGTGGCTGAGGTTGAAGAGGTTACTGCCTGTGTTTTCCTCAAGGATTTTGATGGACTCCTGTCTCACATTGAAGTCTTTCATCCATTTTGAGTCTATTTTTTGTGTGTCATGTAAGGAAATGGTCCTGTTTCATTCTTCTGCATGGGATTGTCCAATTTTCCCAACATCATTTTTTGCAGAGACTGTCTTTTTTCCATCGGGCATTCTTTCCTGCTTTGTCGAAGATTAGTTGACCATAGAATTAAGGGTCCATTTCTGGACTCTTTATTCTCTTTCATTGATCTATGTGTCTGCTTTGTGCCAGTACCATACTGTCTTGATAATTATAGCTTTGTAATAGAACTTGAAGTCTGGAATTGTGAGGCCTCCAACTTTGGTTTTCTTTTTCAACATCCCTCAGGCTATTCATGGTCTTTACTGGTTCCATATAAATTTTAGGATTATTTGTTCCTTTTCTTTAAAAAGTTTGATGGCATTTTGATAGGGATTGCATTAAATGTGTAGATTTCTTTAGGTAGCATAAAATTTTTCACAATATTTGTTCTTCCAATCCATGAACATGGAAGGTTTTTCCCTTTCTTTGTGTTTTCCGCAATTTCTTTCATGAGTACTCTACAGTTTTCTGAGTACAGATTTTTTGCCTCTTTGGTTAGGTTTATTCCTAGGCATCTTATGGTTTTGGATGCATTTGTAAATGGGATTGACTCCGTAATTTCTCTTTCTTTTATCTTGTTGGTGTTTACAGATGCAACTGATTTCTGTACCTTGATTTTATAACCTGTCACTTTACTGAATTCCTGCATGAGTTCTAGCAGTTTTGGGGTGGAGTCTTTGGGTTTTCCACATAAAGTATCATATCTGCAAAGAGCGAGAGTTAGACTTCTTTGCCAATACAAATGTATTTTATTTTTTTGTTGTCTGATTGCTGAAGCTAGGACTTCTAGTACTATGTTGAACAGCAGTGGTGACAATGGACATCCCTGTCGTATTCCTGACCATTGAGAATGATATTCGCTGTGAGTTTTCATAGATGAATTTTTATGATGTTAATGTTTTTTATGATGTTATCCCTACACTGTGAAGAGTTTTAATCAAAAAAGGATGTTGTACTTCGTCAAATGCTTTTTCTACATCAATTGCAAGTATTATATGGTTCTTTTTCTTTCTTTCTTTTATTAATGTATTGTATCACATTGATTTATTTGCGGATGTTGAACCAACTCTGCAGCCCAGGAATAAGTCCCATTTGGTAGTGGAAATAATCCTTTTAATGTACTGTTGGATCCTATTGGCTGGTATTTCGGTGAGAATTTTTGCATCCAGGTTCATCAGGGATATTGGTCTGTAATTTTCCTTTTTGATGGGGTCTTTGTCCGATTTTGGGATCAAGGATATGCTGGCCTCATAAAATCAGTTTGGAAGTTTTCTTTCCATTTTTATTTTTTGGAACAGTTTCAGAAGAATAGGTATTTTTTTTAATGCTTGGTAGAATTCTCCTGGGGAGCCACCTTGCCCCGGGCTCTTGTTTTTTGGGGAGATTTTTGATACTGCTTCAATTTCCTTCCTGGTTATGGGTCTGTTCAGGTTTTCTATTTCTTCCTGGTTCAGCTTTGGTAGTTTATATGTCTCTAAGAATGCATCCGTTTTTTTCCAGATTGTCTAATTTGTTGGCATATATTTGCTCATAACATGTTCTTATAATTGTATTTCTTTGGTGTTGGTTGTGATCTCTCCTCTTCATGGTTTTATTTATTTGGGTCCTTTCTTTTATTCTTTTTGATAAATCTGGCCAAGGGTATATCAATCTTATTAATTCTTTCAAAGAACCAGCTCCTACTTTGTTGATCTGTTCTACTGTTCTTTTGATTTCTATTTCATTGATTTCTGCTCTTATCTTTATTATTTCTCTTCTCCTGTTGGATTTAGGCTTTTTTCACTATTCTTTCTCCAGCTCCTTTAGGTGTTGGAGTAGGTTGTGTATTTGAGAACTTTCTTGTTTCTTGAGAAAGGCTTGCTTGTATGTATTTCCTCTTAGGACCACCTTTGCTGTTTCCTAAAGATTTTGAATGGTTGTTTTTTCTTTTTCATTTGTTTCCATGATTTTAAAAAAAATTCTTCTTTAATTTCCTGTTGACCTGTTCATTCTTTAGTAGGATGCTCTTTAGCCTCCACATATTTGAGTTCTTTCCAACTTTCCTTTTGTGATTGATTGAGTTCTAGTTTCAAAGTATTGTGGTCCAAAAATATGCAGGGAATGATCCCAATTTTTTGGTACTGATTGAGACCTGATTTGTGACCCAGGATGTGATCTATTCTGGAGAATGTTCCATGTGCACTAGAGAAGAATGTGTATTCTGTTGTTTTGGCATGGAATGTTCTGAATATGTCTGTGAAGTCCATCTGTTCCAGTGTGTCATTTAAAGCTCCTATTTCCTTATTGATCCTTTCCTTAGACAATCTGTCCATTTCAATAATGGGGGTGTTAAAGTCCCCTACTATTATTGCACAATTGTCAATGTATTTCTTTGATTTGGTTATTAATTGGCTTATACAATTGGCTGCCCCCATATTAAGGGTATTAAATATTTAATAATTAATAGGTAATAAATATTTAAAATTGTTAAATTTTCCTGTTGGATAGGCCCTTTAAGTTTGATATAATGTCCTTTCCCATCTCTTATTATAGCCTTTGGTTTAAAATCTAATTTGTCTGAAATAAAGATTGCCACCCCAGCTTTCTTTTGATGTCCATTAGCCTGGTAAATGGTTTTCCAGCCCCTTTACTTTAAATCTGGAGGTGTCTTTGGGTCTAAAATGAATCTCTTGCAGACAACATATTGATGGGTCTTGTTTGTTTATCCAACTGATACCCTGTGTCTTTTGATTGGGGCATTTAGTCCATTTATATTCGGGGTAATTATTGAAAGATATGAATTTAGTGCCATTGTATTGCTTGTAAGGTGACTGTTACTGTATGTTATCTCTGTTCCTTTCTGGTCTATGTTACTTTTAGGCTCTTTCATTGCTTAAGAAGACCCTGTTCAATATTTATTGTAAGGCTGGTTTGGTGACCGCAGATTCTTTTAGTTTTTTATTGGTTCTGAGAGCTTTTTATCTCTCCTTCTATTTTCAATGACAGCCTATCTGGATATAGTATTTTTGGCTGCATATTTTCCTCATTTAGCGCCCCCAATATATCTTGCCAATCCTTTCTGGCCTGCTAGGTCTCTGCAGATAGGTCTTCTGCCAATCTAATGTTTCTGCCCTTGTAGGTTACATAACTCTTTCCAGAGCTGCTTTCAGCTCAGTTTTATATTTTTGTCTTGTTCCCTCATCAGGGAATTTAATGAATAAAGTTTTCAGTTGATAAGGCTAAAACAATGCAGCTCCTTTACATCTGTTCACATCTTGTGCCCCATATCTGTATCCAACAGACCCGTTTTCAATCTGTTTATTTTCAGACATGAATATTACCTTCTTATATCAGCACTAGTGAGCAATGATGAAAAAATGAAATTTTCCATTTTTGTTTATTCATTAAATATTTATTGAACATTACTATATATCATGCATTATTATAAGGACTGAGGAAATGGTAATAACCAAACAGACTAAAACAAAACACAATAAATACTCAAACAAAAACCCACCTGCCTTCATGGAGCTTGTATATTGGTGGGGGAGGCATACAATAAGTAAATATGGGTTTAAGGTCCCAGATGGTGATTGATACTATGGAAAAAAGTATAAAGTAAAGAAATAAGAGAATATGAACTTCTGAGGGTCTGGAGAATATATTAATTTTAAAATAAGATGACTAAAACAAGCTTCATTGGTTAGAGGACATTTGAAAAAATACTTGAAATAGTGGAAGAAGTGAACCATAAAATATCATGGGAAGAACATATTAAACAGAACAAAAAGCAAGTGCTAAGTCTGAAATGGAAACATGTCTGGAATATTCCAATAACATCAGAAAGCCAGAATAGTTAGAACAGAAATATCAAAAAGGAGAAAGTGGTAGGAGATGAGGTCAGAGAGATAGCAAGGAGTCAAACTAAAGATGTGGGAAGGATTCTGGATTGTACCCTGAGTGAGATGAGGACACATTGGAGTCTTTAAAATATATTTTCAAAGATTTCCATATAATTAAAGATTTCCATAGAATCAAAGATCTTTGTGTGGTACTACATCCTCAGTAGGAATAACATGTGGAGCCAAGAACCAAGGAGTGGGAGCAAGTATGGCACTCTGATTCTCACTCTCAATGATCCACTTGATGAATTTGACATTCCTGTCCCTGTAGCTCTAGATTTTGCAATGTTATAGGTCTTAATCACCAAAAAGGGAACATTTCCACAGTAGACAAAAAATTGAACTGTGGCTCTGCTTGGGCACTTCAGGTATCCAGGGACCAATGGGCCAAAAATGTCACTCTCTTCCCAGATAATTGACCCTGGTCATGAGGAAGAGTAGTGCTCTTTTACACAATGGAGATAAGTAGGAATACATTTGGTGTCCAGGTGATCTATCACCTGGTGGTAAATGGACAAGAGCAGAACTTCTGGCCTAGAAGTGCATAGTAACCAGGGGTTCATATCCCCTAGAAGAAGGTCTGGATCTTATTATAACAGAAGCTTCCAAAACAGATACAGGTGATAGCTGAAGGTGAAGGTGATAGAGATTGAATAATAGATGCTGGAGAATATGGGTATTTGTTGTGCTTCAGAGACTAACTTCTGTGGCAGGGGTGGCAGCTTATCTCACTAAATCTCTCTTTTATGTCACCTCTCAGGAATCCAGAGGATCTATTGCCCAAATGAATATGAAAAAGTAAATGTGAGTGGCACAAACAATGTACTTTGGGAGACACAGTGATACACCAACCAGATCTCCCTTCAAAGAAGAACTTATTGCCTTAGCTTCTGGAATTGCTGTAGGTAGATAGTCTTCAGTGTCAGAGCCTTCAGGTATTACCTCAAGAGATCCAGCTTGCTGAAAGTTGCTCTCCTCAGAGAAGCTTAGATTTAATTGCTTACTAAAGTAAGGATACAAAGGTCCAGCTATTTCTGTCCAGCGTGGGAAAACTTTAACAGGTCATTTTATGCCCAGAGCTCCCAGTGTGTTGGGCTGATTTGACATTATGGAGCTTGTATCTTAGCTTTACTTGCTCCTCTGTCTGCTTCTGCTTCTTTCCCCTTCTTTCTACAAGTGTTGATCACAAGAGCACTTTGTAATAAACGTCATGCTTGATGAATATTGTCTGTTTCTCAAGGAACCCAACCTGTGACAGGTAGGTATGAGTGAATGATTATTTTACTGTGTAGACCACCCAGACTAGTTTCAATGTTCAAATCCTATGGGTGAATGGGTGTGGAGATAGCTCAGTTGGCCCAACTTAAAATAGCTGGAAAAGGTGAGACTTTCTGGAGTTAATTTTAGAGGAAAAAGTGATGAGAAGGATAAACAGAAGACCCAAGAAGCATAAAGGAATCAGAAAATGGTAGAGACAGAGACTATGTGGAGTGGATCCAGCCATTGAAAAAATTCGGGCCAAAGATTTTTTTTTTTAGTAATAAGGACATTTGACATGCAAATTTACATTATTTATTTTATCTTATGTAAGTTTTCTTCATCTTTAATATCCATTTATATCTGCCATATTCAGAATGTTTACATGGTATTTTTTTAAGTTCATACATGGATTAATAAAACGTAGAATAGGTAGCAAGTTTATCCATTAATGTATCAAATTCATTGGAATCAAGAGCTCAGGCTCATAGGTGATCATGGTAATAGAAACTCCCATGCTGGGTTTTAACCTTCTCTAAATTAAAGCAGTATTTGGGTTATATCTGTTTACTTATTTGTCATTTCTTTATGGAAAGGAACAGTGACCATCATGCAACACAATGTTATGTTCATAATTAACAGTCCTTACATATTTCTGTAATAAATATATATAGGCACAAATGAATTAGTTTATGTTGTTTAGTTGTACAGACATCGGTCTCCCCCACTGAACAATGTACCTCTGTGGATTACAGTCATTTAAAACATTTTTTGGTATCACCCAAACTGCTTAGAACAATATTTGACTCATAATAAATCAGTTATTTATTGAATAGAATTTCTGAAAGCTGAATATCATGTCATCTCAAAACAAGACAAAAACACCAGTTTTCAATTTATTGCTTCTCAACTCTTAATCTCTCCTTCATTGACTGCTCTATGACAATAGAAATGGGTTCTGTAAATAGTTCTTTGCTACCTGGCACAATGCTAAACTTTTTTAGTAGAGGGCACTAGAAAGACATTGCAAGAGGAACAGAATTTCCTTCCTGGCTCTGGCTTGCTCATTTGGCTGACTCCTACAGTGCACTTGACCTATCCAGCACCTGGTTGTGGTCCATAACTCCCTGTATCCAGGTCTCCTGGGCAGGCTTATAGTGGCTTTCCTCGGTTGAGACACCTACCCATAAATTGTTTTATATAGGACCTTTGAGGTCCAATTTCTAGCAAGTTTTAAGAGGGATTTCCAGGAAGTTCCTCTGGCATGGCAGTACAGAAACTTCTCTGTCATCTATGAGTCATCGATTGGCATGCCCTTTCTTTTATGTTTTTAAGATGTTTTTAAAAATATTTTATTTCTTTATTTTAGAGAGAGAAAGAGAGAGTAAGTGCACACAGGCAGTGGAGAGCAGCAGAAGAGAGAGGGAGAAGCAGACTCCCCATAGAGTAGGGAGTCCAACAAGGGGCCGGATCCTGGGACCCTGAGATCATGACCTGAGCCCAAACCAAGAGTCAGATGCTTAACCTGCTATGCCACCCAGGTACTTCAAAATGTTCTTTCTAAGAAGGTTTACATCTCAGCCCTGGAGCCTGAGGTCCTGTTCTTTGTGCCTTCTATCTCAGCCCTAGGGATAGTAACATCGTAATATCTGTAACTTTTGTATTCATCAGTGTCCTCTTTACTTCTTAATAATCCTTCATTGCTCTAATACTCTTTCAGGGCGAATGATTCTTTACAAGAAATTTATCCTATTTGAGTTACTATCATAGTAAGAAGAAGAAACCTCAGGTTTCTTTCTCTAGATTGGATCCTGACTACATATTAGCAATCTAAGGACTAGAGTTCAAGAATAACTCTGAGTTGAGAGTTCACCTTCTCATATATTGACTTTATAAAGCCCAGAGATTTTCTAGAGTACACAGAACTCAACAAGCTTAAAACCTGGAGGAAGCTTAGATTTATTCACTTTCTCTACAGTCATAATGGAATTCACAGGTCAATTATTAACAAATATGTCAAAAGGTTAAAAAATGTGAATGTTATATAAAACGAAGTCAGTTTTTTTCTTTTTGCTTTTGACTATAAGATATTCCTGGAACCTGTACCATACCAATATAAAATATGCATTTCCAAGAGGTAAATGAAATATCAACAGTTTCCAAAATCTATTTAAGCATGTTGTCTTTACTTGGAGAGCATCTCACCAATATTTGGTTCTCAGATTAATGTTAAAGAACTGTCTTTAGGATTATCTAGCTCTGTGGTTCTCAATGTGTAGTTTATGGGCCAGCATCAGTATCATCTGGGAACTGGTTAGAATGCAAATTCCAAGACTTAACTTCTGAATCAGAAACTTGGAGTGCAGCTTCTAACAATCTATATTTTAATAATCCCTTTAAGGATTCAGATACACACCAGAGTCTGATAAGCATTGATTTTGCTTAGTACTACTCTTTTATAGGTGAGGAAAAAAAATTCTCAAAAAAAATTTCAGACCGTCAGTTTCAAACAACTTGCAAATAACAACCAAATGTCCTGTGTTCAAAAGAGCTTACATTTCTGGTTCTTTCTTCTGTGTCCCTCTTTAGTTGTGATCACCTCTGAAACCTGTTCTTATCAACACCGTCCACTTCTTGGGTATGTGACAGGAAAACAGGAAATGGGTTAAAATAAACAGAAGCTAGTCTCTTCATATATATTAAAAAGAACAAGCAAGCTATATAAGTACAGAATAATATCTCAGATATGTGCTCAAACACAAGAGAAATACCACTTGATGGAATATGGAATAGAGGACTCAAACACAGAATAAAGTTTGGACGGGAATAGATGGTCTTTAAGGGCCATTCATTCATGAAAGTTTGCAATTTTATGATTATATAATATGATGTTTGCTCTCTTATCAAATAACCCAAAATTTTTCCTGTGGGAAGAGAAATATTTTGAATTGAGATAGAATCCTACTCAACTCTGCCTCCTCCCTCTTCCTCTTTCCACAAAAACTTGCACTTGGCCAGATGATTCTCCTTCTCATTTTCCATTTAGGTGGCATTTTCAAATATAGAAAACAATTTTGTAAACTCCCTGCCGTTTCTGTTTTGCTTGGGCTCCACAGAGGCCCAAATAATTTATGGAAAAACAGCACCTGTGTTTTCACCATGACTGGCTTTCACAACATTGATGAATTTCAAATAAAGGGCATCTACCTCATCCAAGATAAATGGAAGAAAGTTCTCTCTCCATTTCCAGAAATTGATTGTAGAATGTGCTCCAAAACTATTTTCTTGTCCCATAAAAACATTATACCAGATGTAAATATTTCATATCAAGCTCTATCCTTTCAGGGGAGGGAAGATGGCAGGTCTAAACGATTTTATCAGAAGAAGAAATTCTAAAGTTGATGTTTCCTGAGGATTTATACAACTGGATTGATTCATTATCTCATTCACACAACAAAATTTTGTGGTGCATTCATTCATTTATTAAACATTAATTCATTCAGCACCTGCTATATCAGAAATAATCATAATAAAGAGATATATTTCATTGGGGGGATCACAGTGTACTTTCTTTTTTTTTTTTTTTTTTACTATTCACTTTTATTTATTTTTTTATTTATTTTTTTTCCCAAATTTATTTTAATTTTTCAGTGTTACAAGATTGATTGTTCATGCACCACACCCAGTGCTCCATGCAGTACGTGCCCCTCTCGATACCCACCACAAGGATCACCCCCCCCACCCCCTCCCCTCCAAAACCCTCAGTCTGTTGCTCAGAGTCCACAGTCTTTCCTGGTTCATCACCCCCTCCGACT
>JAPYYJ010003246.1:0-11791 GCA_028533885.1 Nasua narica | reverse complement strand
ACCCACCACCAGGTTCCCCCAAACCCCCCTCCTCTCCCCTCCAAAACCCTCAGTTTGTTTCTCAGAGTCCACAGTCTCTCATGATTCCTCTCCCCCTCTGATTTCCCCCAATTCACCTTTCTTTTCTTTCTCACAATATTCTCTATGTTTTTCCTTATGTGCCACACTTAAGTATGGTATATGATATAGTATATGATAACTGACTCTCTGTGCTTGACTTATTTCACGCAGCATAATATCTTCCAGTCCCGTCCATGTTGATACAAATGTTGGGTATTCATCCTTTATGATGGAGGCATAATATTCCATTGTATAGATGGACCACATCTTCCTTATCCCCTCATCTGTTGAAGGGCATCTTGGCTCTTTCCACAGTTTGGTGATTGTGGCCATTGCTGCTATGAACATTGCAATCCATGTGGCCCTTTTTTGTACTGCATCTGCTTCTTTGGAGTAAATACCCAGTAGTGCAATTGCAGGGTCATAGGGTAGCTGTATTTTTAATTTCTTCAGGAATCCACACATTGTTTTCCAAAGTGGCTGCACCAACTTGCATCCCTACCAACAGTGGAGGAGGGGTCCCCTTTATCCACATCCTTTCCGACATGTGATGCTTAGTGTCTTGTTGATTTTGACCATTTTAACTGGTGTCAGGTTGTATCACAATGTGGTTTTGATTTAAATCTCCCTGATGGCTAAAGATGATGAACATTTTTTTCATGTGTCTATTAGCCAATTGTATGTCTTTGGAGATGTGTCTGCTCATGTCTTCTGCCCATTTGTATGATATTTTTGATATATTGTTGAATTTTGTTTGCTAGTATTTCACTGAGAATTTTTGCATCTATGTACTTAAAGGATATTGGCCTGTAGTTATTTTTTAGTAGTCTTTATCTGGTTTTGTAGCACAGTAATGCTAGCCTCACAGGATGAGTTTGGAAGATTTCCTTCTTTTTCTATTTTTGGAATAGTTTTGGAAGAAGAGGTATTAACTCTTATTTATAAATTTAATTGAATTCACCTGTGAAGTCATCTGGTCCTGGACTTTCTTTTGTTGTTGTTGTTGTTGTTGTTGTTGTTGTTGTTGTTGGAAGATGCTTAATTACTGATTTGATTTATTTGATTATTGTAATTCTGTTCAAAATTTCTATTACTTCCTGTTTCGGTTTGATAGTTCATATGTTTCTAGGAATTTATGTATTTCTTCTAGGTTCTCCAAATTACTGGCATTTAATTTTTCATTATAATACCTTATAATTATCTGTATTTCTAAGCTGTTGGTTATTTCTCTTCTCTCATTTGTGATTTTATATGAGTTTTTTCTTCTTTGTTCTAATTAGTTTATTTGAGACAGAGAGAGATCACATGGGAGTGTGGGTCAGAAGGAGAGGGAGAGAGAGAATACTAAGCAGGTTCACAGTTAGCATGGTGGCTAACAGGAGGCTCAGTCTCACACCATGAGATTATGACTTGAGCCAAAATCAAGAGTTGGGCACATAACCAACTGAGCCACCCAGGTGCCACCCTTTTTTTTCTTGCTAAGTATGGCACATTTAATCTAGATTTGCTCTGGTCTGTTTTGTGATATGAAACCTATTATCACTGCCCCTGGAAGGGAGGCTCCACTCCACAAAACCCCTGATCTGGGAGAAGCAGTTTAAGCTGGAGGTTTGGCTAGTTTTTTGGGAAGGTGTCTGTCATGCTGGTTCTAAAGCAACCTTGAGTGGGAAGGGAGAATCCATAGGACCATGGGGAACAGGTGTAAGCAAGTTAGATAGGGAGTGTTGGTGCTTTGCTCCTTCCCATGGGTGGCTCTATGTCAATGCTGAGTGGTTGGGGAGGGAAATGACACCCTTCATTTTCTTTGTTCCTGGATGGATCTTGCTGGGAATGATGCCTCTTTAGGCCAACCTCCCCTATGAGGAAATAACTTTCTGAGTGCATGCCCGAAGTGGTCTTCAGATTGCTGTTTGCATTTTGTATATCAGTGAGTTGTTTGCTTACCTTCTCTCCATGAGCAACAGAATTTCTTCTGGGTTCTATCCCAGCTGCAACCATTGACCTTTAAAACTCCCTGCTAGTTGCAAGAACTGAGCAGATTCAGCTCCTCTCACTTTCCAAGCTCAGTTTTATTGGGACTCATTTCCCCATGAGCTCTCCTGTGTGTTAGTCTGTCTCTTGCCTTTCTCCACAGCCATATTTCCCTCTGATAACAGCAGCCATGTTTCATTTCTCTCTCAAGCCATGTTTCTACACCTCCTACCTTTTTATATGTGGTCTCTTCTCCACTTTTGGTTGTGGAGTTTGTTCTACCAGTCTTCACATTCAATTTAGGATGGGGATATATAGGATGATTTGATAGTTATTTAGTGTAATTCATGGGAAGAGATGAGCCTAGGGTCCAACTACTACATAACCATCTTCCCAAACCACAGTCTTTGTCTTAAAGTCTATTTTGTGTCATATGAATACTATTAACCCAGCATTATTTTCACTTCCATTTGATAAAGTATCTTTTTTTCCCCTATTTATTTTTTTACCTTCAGTCTGTATGTGTCTGTAGGTCTGATGTTAGTCTGCTGTATGAAGCATATAGATGAATCCTCACTTGTGACTTGATGACCTTCTTACTATGCTTGTATTTTTATCTCTATCGTTTGTATATCTCTTACATCTTTTGGACTTGCAGCTATCATGAGGACAATATATAACATATGTTAATATGGCAGTTTATGTTAAGTTGATGGTCATCTCAGTTTGAACACATTCTAAAAGCGTAACATTTTTACTCATTTATTTATATTTAATCAACATGGCATATATTACAACACTTTATTTTGTGTATCTTCTGAGTAGTTACTGAAAATATAATTGATTTTATTTCTTTTAGTCTTCCTAGTAGCTTTAGATGTGACTAACCATTAGATGTATAATATATGTTTATTTTTCTCTTCACCAGTACAGTATTTTCCCTTTCATAATTTTCTTAACTTTAGTTATAGCATTTTCAGGTTTAAAAAGTCTTTTCAAGATTTCGTGCAAGTACAACTTAGTGTTGATAAACTTTAACTTTTATTTGCCTGGGAAAATCTATCTATCATTCAATTTCTTTTTAATTAATTTTATTTTTTCAGTGTTCCAAGATTCACTGTTTATGCACCACACCCAGTGCTCCAAGCAATGTGTGCCTTCCTCAATACCCACCTCAATACCTCCACCCCTTCTCTCCAAAACCCTCAGTTTGTTGCTCAGATTCCTCAATCTCTCATGATTCATCTCCTTCTACAATTTCCAAATCACCCTTCCTTTCCTTTTCCCAATATCTTCCATGTTTTTCCATATGCTCCACATATAAATGAAATGATATGATAACTGACTCTCTCTGCTTGACTTATTTTGCTCAGCATAATCACAACCATTCCCATCCGTGTTGATAAAAAAAATTGGGTATTCATCTTTCCGAAGGAGGCATAATATTCCGTTGTATATATGGACGGTATCGTCTTCATTCGTTTGTCTGTTGAAGGGCATCTTGGCCCTTTCCACAGTTTGGTGATTGTGGCCATTGCTGCTATGAACATTGAGGTACAAGTGGCCCTTCTTTTCACTACATCTGTATCTTTGAGATAAATACCCAGTAGTGCAATTGAAGGATCATAGGGTAGCTTTATTTTTAATTTCTTCAGAAATCTCCACACTGTTTTCCAATGTGGCTACACCAAACTTCATTTTCACTAAAATTGGTAGGTGGTTTCCCTTTCTCCACATCCTCTCCAACACTTGCTGTTTACTGTCTTATTGATTTTGGCCATTCTAACTGGTGTAATGTAATGTCTCAGTGTGGTTTTTATTTGAAATCCATGATGGCTAAAGACGATGAACATTTTTTCATGTGTCTATTAGCCATTTGCATGTCTTCTTTGGAGAAGTGTCTGTTCCTAACTTCTGCCCATTTTTTGATGTGATTATGCTTTGTGAAGGTGGGGTTTTAAGAGTTCTTTATGGATCTTAGATATCTGCCCTTTGTTTATAGTGTCATTTGCGAATATCTTCTTCCATTCTGTGGGTTGCCTGTTTGTTTTGTTGCCTGTTTCCTTTGCTGTGCAGAAGCTTTTTGTTTCGATGAAGTCCCAGAAATTCATTTTCCTTTTGTTTCCATTATTTTTGGAAGTGTGTCTTTTTTTTATTTAATATTGTCTATGTATTTGACAGAGAGAAGAGAGGTCACAAGTAGACAGAGAGGAAAGCAGAGATCATGGGGAACTGGCTCCATGCTGAACACAGAACCTGATGCGGGACTTGATCCCAGGACCTAAAGATCATGACCTGATCCAAGGGCAGATGCTTTAACCCACTGAGACACCCAGGCGCCCCAGGAGTCATGTCTTGAAAGAAGTTGCTGTGGCTGAGTTGAAGACATTACAGCCATTCTTCTCTAGGATTTTGATAGATTCTTGCTTCACGCTGAGGTTTTTTTTAAGCCATTTTGAATTTATCTTTGTGTATGTTGTAAGAGAATGGGCAAGTTACATTCTTCTACCTAGAGCTGTCGAATTTTGCCAGCACCATTTATTGAAGAGACTGTCTTTTTCCCATTGGATATTTTTTCCTGTTTTGTCAAATATTATTTGACTGTATAGTTGTGGGTCCATATCTGGTTCTGTACTCTGTTCCACGGGTCTATGTGTCTGTTTTTTGCCAGTTCCAATCTCTTGGTGATCACGTTTTTATTGTAAGAATTGAAATCAGACAACATGATGCCCCTAGCTTTCTTTTTATTTTTCAACATTTCCTTAGCAATTTGGGGTCTTTTCTGGTTCCATACAAATTTTAGGATTGTTTGTTCTAGCCCTTGGAAAAATGCCAGTAGAATTTGGACTGGGAGGAATTGAAGATATATCTTGCTCTGGGCAGTATAGGCATTTTAACAATGCTTATTCTTCCAATCCATGAGCATGGAATGCTTTTCCACCTTTTTGAGTCTAATTTCTTTCATGAGTGTGTTCTGTAGTTCTTCAAGTACAGATACTTCTCATCTTTGGTTAGGTTTATTCCCAGGTATTTTATGGTTCTTGGTGCTACAGTAAATGGAATACATTCCCTAATTTCTCTTTCCATGTTTTCATTGGTACTGCATAGGAAAGCAACTGAATTCTGTGCATCGATTTTATATACTGACACATTACTGAATTGCTGTATGAGTTCTAGAAATTTGAGGTTGGAGTCTTTTCGGAATTCCATATAAAGTATAATGTCATCTGCGAAGAGTGAGTTTGACTTCTTTGCCAATTTGAATATGTTTATTTCTTTTTATTGTCTGACTGCTGTTGTTCAGATGTCTAGTA
This sequence comes from Nasua narica, assembly GCA_028533885.1. Classification (NCBI taxonomy): domain Eukaryota; kingdom Metazoa; phylum Chordata; class Mammalia; order Carnivora; family Procyonidae; genus Nasua; species Nasua narica. The sequence goes on along the minus strand of JAPYYJ010003246.1, from coordinate 6,446 downwards.
CTATATTGAACAAGAGCGGTGACAGTTGGCAGCCTTGTCGTGTTCCTGATCTCAAAGGAATGCTGTCAGCTTTTCCTCATTGAGAATGGTATTTGCTATGGGTTTTTCATAGGTAGATTTTACAAAGTTGAGAAATGTTTCTTCTATCCCTGTACTTTGAAGAGTTCTAATCAGGAAGGGATTCTGAATTTTGGCCAGTGCTTTTCCTGCATCCATTGAGAGGACCATGTGATTCTTCTCTCTTCTCTTATTGATGTATTTTTTCATATTGATTGATTTGTGAATGTTGAACCACCCTTGCATCCCAGGGATAAATCCCACCTGGTCATGGTGAATAATCTTTTTAACGTGGTGTTGGATCCTATGAGTTAGGATCTTGTTAAGAACCTTGGCATCCATATTCACCAGGGATATTGGTCTGAAATTCTCCTTTTGGATGGGGTCTTTACCTGGTTTGGGGATCAGCGTGATGCTGGCTTCATGGAAAGAGTCTGGATGTTTTTCTTCCGTTTCTATTTCTTGAAACAGTTTCAGGAAAATAAGTATTATTTCTTCCTTGAATGTTTGGTAGAACTCCCCAGGGAATCCATCAGGTCCTGGACTCTTGTTTTTTGGGAGGTTTTGATCACTGCTTCAATCTCATTACTAGATATTGGTCTATTCAGGTTGTTAATTTCTCTGTTTTTCAGTCTTGGAAGTCTATAGGTTTCCAGGTATACATTCATTTCTTCTAGGTCTTTTATCTTATTGGCCTGTTGAAAATAATTTTTGATGATTGTTTCTATTTCCTTTAGATTAAGCATGATCTCTCCCCTTTCATTAATAATTTTGTTAATTAGGATCCTCTCTATTTTCTTCTGGATTAATTTGACCAGTGTCTTATTGATCTTATTGATTCTTTCAAAAAAACAACTTCTGGATTCATTGATGTGTTCTATTGTTTCTTTAGTTCCTAACTTGTTGAACTCTTCTCTGATCTTGATTATTTCTTTTCTTGTCTGTGGGGTTGGCTTGATTTGTTGTTAATTTTCCAATTCTCTATGGTGTAAAGAGAGCTGTGTATTTGAGATTTTTCAATTTTTTTGAGTGAGGCTTGGATGGTTATGTATTTCCCCCTTAGACCGCCTTTGCCATATCCCATAGGTTTTGATTGATGTGTCTTCATTCTGATTGGTCTCCATAAATTGTTTAAGTTCATCTTTCATTTTCTGTTTGATCCCAGCATTCTTGAGCATGTTGGTCTTTAGCCTCCAAGTGTTTGAATTCCTTCCAAACTTTTTCTTGTGGTTGAGTTCGAGTTTTAAAGCCTCGTGGTCTGAGAAATTGCAGGGAATCATCTCAATCTTTTGGTATCAGCTGAGTCCTGATTTGTGGCCCAGTATGTGATCTATTCTGGAGAAAGTTCCATGTGCACTCCAGAAGAATGAGTATTCTGTTCTTTTAGTGTGGAATGTTCTATATATATCTATGAGGTCCATCTGGTCCAATGTGTCATTCAAAGGTCTTATTTCTTCATTGATATTCTGTTTAGATGATCTGTCTGTTACTGAGGATGGTGTGTTAAGATCTCCTACTATTAATATATTCATATCAATATGACTGTTTTTTAATTTTTTTTATTAACAGTTGGCCTATGTAGTTGGCTGCTCCTATATTGGGGGCATAAATGTTTACAATTTTTAGATCTTCTTGGAGGATAGACCCTTAAGAATTATGTAGTGTCCTTTTGTATTTCTGGCTACAGTCTTTAGCTTAAAATCTAATTTATCTTATATGAAAATCACTACCCCAGCTTTCTTTTGATGTCCTTTGTCATGAAAGATGCCAAAGATGCCAAAAGATGATTCTCCATCCTTTCACTTTCAATCTGGATATATCTTTTGTTTCCAAATGTGTCTCTTGCAGGCATCATAAAGACGGGTCCTGTCATTTAATCCATTCCTATTTTATGGGAGCATTTAGCCCGTTCACATTGAGAGTGATTACTGAAAGATAAGTTTTATTGAATTCATATTGCCTGTGAAATCCTTGTTTCTATGGATCCTAAATATCTGTTCTATGTCACTCATGTGTTCTTTCTCCTTTTATAGAACCCCCTTTAATATTTCCTGGCATGTCAGCTTGGTGGTCACATACTCTTGTAATCTTTGCCGGTCTTGGAATCTCTTTATATCTCCATCCATTTTGAATTTCAGCATTGTTGGATAAAGTATTCTTGGCTGCATGTTCTTCTCATTTAGTGCCCTGAATATATCATGCTAGCCTTTTTCTGGCCTGCCAGTTTTCTGTGGAATGATCTGACATTATTCTGATCAGTCTTCCTCCATATGTAATGAAATCTTACCCCTAGATGCCCTCAGGACCTCTTGTGTAAAATTATAGTTTTCAAAGTATACAATGATGTGTCTCTCTGATTTTCTAGACTCGTTAATCATGGCTGGTGTTTTTTCTGCCTCTAGGACATGGACACTTGTTCTATTCCCCAGATTGGGGAAATTTTCATTCAGAATTTAGTCATCTATATCTTCTAGTATTCTGTCTTTCTCTACCCCTCTGGGATTCCAATAATTCTGATTATGGAACATTTCATGGTGTCATTTATTTACCTAAGTGTGTTCTCATGATTCCTGAGTAATTTGCTCCAGCTCTCTTCCTGACTTTTCTACTAAACCATTTTATCCTCTAGATCACTATTTCTATTCTCTGTCTCCATAACTCTAGTTGTTAGACTATTTAGAATGGGTTGGATCTCATTAATAGTGCTTCTTACATCAGCTGTACTGGATCTCATTTCTTCCCTTAGAGAGTCTATGCGTCATTAATGTTCTTCTCCATCCTAGCAATTGCCTGGATATTTGTCACCCTGAATTCCCTTTCTGACATACTGTTTATGTCCATGTCCAATAGTTCTGAAGGAGAGGGTGCAGTTGGGTTTTTCCTCTGTTGGGTGCTCCTCCTCCACATCCTTTTGATGAGAAGTGGATGAGAGGATGTATAGCTGGATATAGCACCCATGATCCAGGCAGGGTGAACCCTGGAAGGTTTTGACGCAATTGGGATTCACCACCAAATAGAAAGAATAAGGATAAAAAAATAGAGAGAGAAAAAGAGGAAATCCCAGACAGAATGGGCCCCTAAAATAAGACTTATGAGGTATGTAAACGAACACAAACAAACATATAGACTGACAAAATAAATGACAAGAAATAACAGAACCTATTTAGAATGATCCCCAAGAATAAGATTTATGTAATACCAGAACAAAAGCAAATAAGTAGAAACACTGACAGAAGGATAAGATGGGAGGGTAGTTATAACACCTTGCAGGTGAGGAAGGTTATTTCTGGTCTTCCTAGGTTTATAGTTGTATTAAACCTCTAGTTGTAATGTTAAGTAGTTTTGAAAAAAATTTAAAAAAAATGTGATAGCATGTGAATAAAAAAAAAAGAGAATAAGAAAGAAAAAAAACCTTATATCTATGAAATATATAGGTTTGAGGGTATTATCAGGAGCTTAATATATTGATTTCCCCTCATGTTGGGTGTTTAAAACTTTATGGGGACCCTGTGGTTATAGTCCTTTTGTTTTTTGACCGGTCTTCTGGGGGAGGGGCCTGTACCATTGTTTTCGAGTCAGTCTTGCTTGGGTTGAGTCACCCTGCCCCCTGTGAAGGGGCTGAGCTCTGTGGAAACCGGTTTTCCCAATCTTTCACACTGTGAAAGTTTTTGGCCTTTTGTAGCTTTTTCATCTTTTCAGGGAGTCCAAGCAAGGAATCTGCTGGAATCACTCACGCCTCCTCATTGTAGAGAAGCCTGAGTATCTGCTCCCGTCTGGGTGGTCCAGAACACATACTCCCCTCCCTCCACAAAATTCTGCTCACAGTGCAGCCTGTCAGAGGTGGCACAAGCCCTACCGCCTTTCTCAGGCTCTGCATTTTGGACCAGGGAGATTAGGCCCCCTGACTGCATTTTCTCTGGGGCTGGTGAGATCGCCCAGTTGCTACCATGCACTGCAGGTTCAGGAACCAAGGACTGGATCCCGCCACCAATCTTACATGGCGCTCTCCTTCCCAGGAGCGTCAGCCCAGACCATTGCCCACAAAGACCCCCTTCCACTAGTTGCTCCTCCAAATCTTTTGCTCTTTCTAAGTGTTTTCAATGGGACTCTATGTTAATGGTGGTCCCCAACCACCGGGCACTTCCTTTGGGGTATTACTGTCCTTGGATCCCTTCTGGTGGCTCCCTCCTCCTTTTGTTTATCCTCTGATATCGATTCGAGTTTCCCCACTTCGCTTTACCACTCCACTGCTGTCTTCTGCTCTCAGAGAGATCCAGAAGTGAGAAATCTTGCTCCTCAGAGTGATTTCAAGGGTGTTCAGCATGTTCTAATAGATATCAGCTCACTTTTGGGGACAGGTTGTAACAGGATCTCCTACTTCTCCGCCATCTTGCCCCCCTCCCTTCTTCTTCCAAAATTCTTATTGTTTGCATTGACTTTCTCAAAAAACTCAAATTTTTTTACAATTTCCACTTTCATTCCATACCCCTTGACTTTTTCTTCATTTTTTAAAAGTCTTTAATTTAATTCCTTTTCTAGTTAACATATAGTGTTATATTATTTACAGGTATACAACATAGTGATTCAACATTTCTATATAATACTCAGTGCTCATTGTGATAATGTAATCTCAATCTCCATATTCTGTTTCACACATCCTCTACCACCATCCTGTGTGATAATAATCACTTTTAATCTTTACTTAAGATTCTGTTTTTTAAATGTTCATCATCATCAGAAATCAGGGAGGTTCAAAAAAAACCATACTGAGATATCACTTTGCACCAGTTACAATCACCAAGAAAGTAACAACAAACATTGCAGAGGATGCGGAGAAAGGGGAACCCTCTTACACTGTTGGTGGGAATTCAAGTTGGTGCAGCTACTTTGGAAAACAGTGTAGAGAGTCCTGAAGAAATTAAAAATAGAGCTACACTAGGACCCTACCATTGCACTATTGGGTGTTTAACCCAAAGATGAAAATGTAGTACAAAGAAGGGCCAAATGTACCCCAATGTTGAGAGCAGCAATGGCCACAATCGCCAAACTGTGGAAAGAACAAAAATGCCATTCAACAGATGAATGTATAAAGAAGATATGGTCCATATAAACAATGGGATATTATGCCTCCATCAGAAAGGATGAATACCCAATTTTTGATTCAACATGGACAGGACTTGAAGAGACTATGCAGAGTGAAATAAGTCAAGTGGAGAAAATCAATTATGTTATGGTCTCACTTATGTGTGGAGCATAAGGAAAAACATGGAGGGCATTGTGAGAAGAAAGGAAGGGTTAATGGGGTAAATTGGACAGGGAGCTGAACCATGAGAGGCTGTGGAATGTGAGCAACAAACTGAGGGTTTTGTAGGGGAGGGGATGGAGGGTCAGGCAAGTCTGGTGGTGGGTATTGAGGAGGGCACATATTGCATGGAGCACTGGGTGTGGTGCATGAACAATTAATCTTGTAAAACTGAAACAATAAAATAAACATAGTTTGGGAAAAGAAAACAGAAAAGAAAAGTAAATAGTCCATAAATATAAATAAATTATTATTATTAGTGTTCATAAAGTATCTTAAAAAAAAGGAAAACCCTAGAGGAGAACATAGGCAGTAACCTCTTAGACATCAGCCACGCAACTTGTTGTAGGACTTGTCTCCAAAGACAAAGGAAAGAAAAGCAAAAATGAACTTTTGGGAATTCATCAAGATAAAAAGCTTCTGCACAGTGATGGAAACAGTTAACAAAACAAACAGGCAACCCAGAGAATGAGAGAAGATATTCGCAAATGACACTACAGACAAAGGTCTGATATCTAAGATCTATAAAGAACTCCTCAAACTCAACATTAACAAACCGGATAATCACATCAAAAAATGGGTAGAAGACATGAACAGATACTTCCTCAAAGAAGACATAGAAGTGGCTAACAACAGCAACAACAAAGTGGCTAACAAACACATGAAAAAAATATTCATCATCTTTAGTCATCAGAGAGATTCAAATCAAAACCAAACTAAGATACCACTTTACACCAATTAGAATGGCCAAAGTGAACAAGACAGTAAACAACAAATATTGAAGAGGATGCGGAGAAAGGGGAACCCTCTTCTACTGTTGGTGGGAATGCAAGTTGGTGCATCACTTTGGAAAACATTTTGGAGATTCCTGAAGAAACTTAAAATTGATTCTTTCCACAGTTTGGCTATTGTGGCCATTGCGGCTATGAACATTGGGGTACATGTGGCCCTTCTTTGTACTGCATCTGCTTCTTTGGGGTAAACACCGAGTAGTGCAATTGCAGGGTCATAGGGTAGCTGTATATTTAATTTCCTGAGGAATCTCCATACTGTTTTCCAAAGTGGCTGCACCAACTTGCATCCCCAC
>JAPYYJ010003245.1:0-11794 GCA_028533885.1 Nasua narica | reverse complement strand
TTCTGATGCTTAAATTGGCCTAAATCAATGTTAAAGATTATCAGAAAAGAGGAAGTGGCCTTACATTTCAGATTTCATAAAGTCTTTCTACTCTAAGGTCTTATCTCAGTTGTTTCATTTTGGAAAATAAAGTATTATCTGGGTAAGCGCTCCATTAATACTAATAGTGGCAGCCTACAGACGTCCCCTGAGGCACTCCGACACAAAGGAGGAGAATAAATTAACATAGATTTAGTCATTATTCCTGGGTATATGAACACAGAATTATAATTAAACCTTCTTATAAGCAAGTATTTAAATACTACTTTTCAAAACCGTACAGTAAGTGGTTAAATGTTGACAATCAGGGAAGTATCCCCCTATTGAAGGAATGCAAAACAATACAGGCCTGCTACACGTGAATGTGTGCTTGTGGCTTGCTTTTGGACTGTGTTCAGCCACATGTGATAGAAGCCTGACCACCATGGTTTCCTCGAAAAAAAAAGGCTGAATTCTTCTTACGTGGCAAGAAGTTGGGATATAAGCAACCCGAGTCCACGTAAGGCAGTACCCCAAACCCCATTAGTAACTCAGGCTCCTGTTCACTTTCCCCTTTTCGTCCTCATTGTGTGATTTCAGTCCTTGCGATGGCAAGCCCACAGCTCCACCTCCCAGTTTCCTGTCCACATTTCAGGCGGGGCGGGGGGCGGGGGGGAAGGAAGAAGGGCTAGGACTAGAAGAGAAAGTCAAAAAACAGTGTGTGCCAGCTGAGTACCCTATTCATAAAGAATTTTTCCTACAGTCCCACCCAGCAATTTCTGCTTCCTTCTCGTTGGTCAGAAGTTGAACTATAACATAGTCTATAACAAGTCTAGCTGCAAAGGAGTCTGGGAAGCTGAGTTTTTCTATGGAGCGTATTATTCTATCCAAGCAAAATTTGAATTCCATAGTTCAAGTGAAGAATAAAGGCTGCTGGGAGAGTAATAAGCAGTATCTCCCAGAGTATCATCAGAGGTTCAAAGCGTGCCAGATTGCAAGCAGCTTCCATGGAAGTGAAGATGATGTATTCTTGAAAACAGATGGCACTAGCGATCAGTAGACCTGAGTATCTCAAACTTTAGAGTGCATAACAATCGCTTGGGGAATCTTGTTAAAATGCATATGGGGGGGAGGTGCCTGGGTGGCTCAGTTGGTTAGTATCTGACTCTTGATTTCAGCTGAAGTCATGATCTCAGGATCATGAGATGGAGCCCCACACTGGGCTCATGCTCAGTAGAGAGTCTGCGTGAGATTCTCTCCCTCTCCCTCTGCCTCTGCCCACCCCATACTCTCACTCTCTCTCTAAAATAAATACATAAATCTTTTTTAAAAATGCATATTTTGATTCAGGGCAATCTGGGGCAGAGCTTGAGATCTGCATTTCTAACAAGCTCTCGGGGCCTGTCAGTATTGTGCATAGGTGTAGCAAGGATGTAAAATACACATATGGAGAGCGTCAAGCAAATGGGTTATTGATTTCTAAGTCAGGGCATTATTTTATATAGTATTAATTTAAAATACATATAGCAGATGTAATAAATGAAATTGTGTAAGTGAATGTTTAAAATTGTCAACTGCTCCAGTAAAAGTTTATATACTCAAGATGGCCCCTGGAAACTTAAAAAAAAAATTTAATTCCAAGGAGAAATTAGGAAAACAGCTTTTTTTTTTTTTTTTTTTTTGGCGTTGCTTTCTAACTGGGACAGATTGAGTAATTTTAGAGTCAAATACTCTCCAGGATTCCATACTTCACTCCTGGGCCTACTGTGTGAGTCACACTCAGTAAGACAAGCTATTTTTTAATACTGGTAGTAAGTGGGGCAGAGGGGAGGAGGGGGAAGAGATATGGTTCTTGACTCAAACAAACCTGAGTTCTGATCCCAGTTGTATAAATAATATATTTCTACGTAATAAATTACTTCAAAATTTAGCGGTTTAACAGAACCATAATCATTTTTTTTACCATAATCATTTCTTATCTCATGTATTTTCATGGGTCAGGAATTTAGGTGTGGCTTGGCTAGGGAGTTCTAACTTGGGGTCTCTCACAAGGTGCTGTCAGATGTCCACTGGGGCTGATGTCATCTGCAGGCTTGACTAGGGTGGCAAATCCACTTTCAAGGTGGTTCATTTGGTTGCTGTTGGGTTTTCATGGGAGATCTCAGTTCTTCACAGGGCTGTTCAAGTGTCTTCACAGCATAGCAGCTGGTTTCATCCAGAGTAATTCCAAAGATCAAGGTTGAAGCTGTAATAGCTAGCTAGGATGCGGCGGGAAGTTACTTAAATAAGAGGGCTGAAAGCTATCCGCAGAAAGGAGGCCAAGGGACAAAAGCAGGGAAGGAATGTGTTTTGATTTGCAGAACTGACCATTCCAGCCAAGGAGATACCCCGCTAGGTGTTTCACCTGATAACCCCTTATGGGAGCCAGTTGGAGCAGGACTGGAGCTAAGGATCCGTGCAGAAGCCCCCCTGAGTTGTCCTGAAGTTACCTTTAGCTCATTATAATACTAAGATCTCCTCCTCTGGGCAGGGTTTTCCCCATTTTTTGAACACATGACATGTGTTCTAGTCTGTGGACAGGCTAAGCATGCACAACTGAACCAAAGAGCCTATGCAAGCTCCCTGCCCCCGCCCCCATGCGTTGAAGAAATCTTCCTGTCCTAACCTCATGGGACAGTGTTCTAAGAGCTAACTCCCTGTCTCCTTACTTTTAACAATAAGTAATAAGTAATACAAAATTCTTTGCTTTCGACACTTTTCGGATTGCAGTCAATGACGGTAACAAACCCCTCGAGTTCAGTTAGCCTCTCGAGTTAGACACTGTCATTTGTATCACGTTCTATTGATTTTCATCAAATCAGTTCTGATTTTAATATGGGAGTAAACTACACAAGGGTGGGAATGCCTGGAGGTAAAGATCATTGACAGCCTTCATAGACATTAGCCTGCCCTCGGGAATTCATAATAGTCTCTAACCCACAATGGTGTCTGAAGATGAGATAATATATGTGCTTTTCACTCAGTAAGAACCCAGTATGCATTAGCTAGCCATAATCATAATAATAGTGTTATCAGCATGGCTAGATGATGGCTGTGATACTGTGATTTATAATAAGTAATATAAATTTTGGTCTTCCTCTCCTACACACAGCTTCTAAAACCTTTGTCGTTTCCTAAGTAATAAGAGAAATGGGAGTGCCTTTGTTCTTTTGTACTACTTCCCGAAATAGCTCCAGAGCATAAAGGTAAAAAGAGTGTCTTCTGTTATTCACAAGGATCCCCTATCAACCATGTCTCAGTTTAGAGTTACTGGAGTGGATTTTGGAAAGCTCTCAGATAACAAGAATGGAGGCTGGTTGCCAGGGAAACCAATGCAGTGACTAGAGAGCTTGAACTTTCAGCCTGCCCTCCAACCACCAGAGAGGAGAGAGGCTAGAGGTTGACTTAGTCACCAAAGGCCAATGATTTAATCAATCATGCTTAAATTAGGAAGTCTCCATAAACCCGCACACACATACACACATACCCCCCCGGCCCCCCCCCCCCCCCCCCCGGTATGAAACCTGGAGTTCAGAGAGCTTCTTGGGTTGGTGAAGACATGGACGTGTTGGGAGGGTGGTATGACTGAAGGGGATATGGCAGCTCTGCCTCCTTCTCCCAAACCTGACCCTATGCATACATCTCTCTTACTGGTAAACCAGTAACCCACTAAGTAAAACAGTTTTTCCGAATTCTGTGAGCCATTCTAGCAAATTATCAAACCTGAGGAGAAGGCTGTGGGAACCTCCAATTTACAGCCCGTCAATCCAAAGCGAGGTGACAAGGCGGCCTTGCACCTCTCGTGGGGTGGATCCCTTTAACTTGCGGGATCTGACCCTGCCTCCAGGTAGACAGTGTCAGAGTGAAGTTAAATTGTAGGATGCCAGCTGGTGTTGGAGAATTGGCCAGTGTGAGGACAAACTCCATACATTCAGTGACTAGAAGTGAAGTACTGAGAGCACCGAGTGTGGAGAAGGGAGACGACAGAGTTTTTCCCTTGTATGGCTAACAGCCGTCTCACGCAAAAACTATCTTTCAGTCCCATTCACAGACAAGTCCGCCTTGGTAGTCACACAGAAGGGGGTACAGAGCCACTCATTCCTTGATAGAGTCACAGAATGTGAGACCTTCCCATCTCTCACACACTGCTCCCGGCCCTACAGATCACACACTTGAGCTGTCTTTATTGAACACCCTCCATTTTGATGTTACTCCACACTTTATGCCTTTGTACGTGCTCTTCCCTCTGCCTGCAACACTCTTTCTGGCTCTCCGAAACGTCACGTAACACTGGCCTATTCTTCTTTTCTCGATAAGTATATTGATTTGTTTTCCTGTGTATTTTCCTTTCTCTTTCTTTCCCCCGTATTTTCTTTCATTCATTCAACAAATAATTACCGAATATCACTCATGTGCCGGGAAGAAGATTGGTCAACAAGATAAAGTGCCTATCTTCCTGTAACTTAGTTTGGTGAGGAGGAAGATAAGAAGTATCCTCCCCTTAAAATAAATACAGAAACATATATCATGTGATGATAAGGGCTATGAAGAAATACTGAGTGAGGTAAAAAGATAAACAGTTGTGGACGCAGGGAACTATTTTAAAGTCAGAGTAACTTAAATAATTTAAATATATTTATCTTCCTTGTAGCTTGTGAAAACCCCAGTGTCAGACATTAAATGATTTACCTCTGTATCTCCAGTACTTAATGTGTCTGGATCCAAGCAGATATTTAGTAAATATTTGTTGAATAAAAAAAAGAAAAAAGGAATGAATGAATGAATGAATGAATGTTAGATTCCACTATAAGCCCCAGATGAGCAACTTAAACCCCAGAGAGGTCTGATTTTTTTCCCAAGAAGAAACAGAGAGCAAGAAATAGAAATCTTAACTCCAAGAATGCTTGCTTCAAGGACAATGCTGTTTTTACTGTGTCATATTATGCATGCCTAAAACATCTTTGTTTTAATAATGCCCCATCTGTTCCTCTTTCAGTGTTGACTAGACTCGGCTACTCGAATGGAATTCTGAGAGCTTGTTTTTCCAGTTTTTTACTTAGTCTTCATGGAAACCACCACTGTTTACTCTTGAATAGACAAAGGGCTTCCCGAAGTCCCAACAGTATATTTGTCCACCTGGTCAAGCTTGGTTGGTTATAAACCACATGGATTTGAAATGCACAGGAGATCAGGAACCAAGAAACAGTACTCCGCTGAGATCCCCCAAGACTCTTTCATAGAGGAAAATTAAACCTGGGACAATTCTCAAACTTTTTGGCTCAAGAAAACGGTCTTAAAAATTACTGAACAGGGGCGCCTGGGTGGCTCAGTGGGTTAAAGCCTCTGCCTTCGGCTCAGGTCATGATCTCAGGGTCCTGGGATCGAGCCCCGCGTCGGGCTCTCTGCTCAGCAGGGAGCCTGCTTCCCCCTCTCTCTCTCTGCCTCTCTGCCTACTTGTGATCTCTCTCTCTCTGTGTCAAATAAATAAATAAAATATTAAAAAAAAATTACTGAACACCCGGGTAAGAGTCTAACTCTTGATTTCAGCTCAGCTCATGATCTCAGGGTTGTGAAAATGGAGCCCTGGATGGGACTCCGAGCTGAGTGGGAGCCTACTTAAGACTCTCTCTCCATCTCCCTTTGCTCCCCCCACTCTTAAAAAAATCAAATACCCCGGGCACCTGGGTGGCGCAGTTGGTTGAGCAACTGCCTTCGGCTCAGGTCATGATCCCGGAGTCCCAGGATCGAGTCCCACATCGGGCTCCCAGCTCCATGGGGAGTCCGCATCTCACTCTGACCTTCTCCCTTCTCATGCTCTCTCTCACTATCTCTCTTTCCTAATAAATAAATAAAAATCTTAAAAAAAAAATCAAATACCCCAAACAGGTTTCGTGTATGTAAATTATATCTATTGATATTTGTTGTATGAGAAGTTAAAATAACGATTTAAAAAATGCATTCATTTATTTTAAAATAACAATAAAAATGCATTACATGCTAACATAAATAACATATTTCCAAAAACTAACTGTGTTTTTCAAAACCAAAAATACATAATGAGGAGAGTGGCATTGTTTCATATTTTGAAAATCTCTTTAATGTCTAGCTTAATATAAGAAAGCTGGGTGCTCCTATCTGCTTCTGCATTCAGTTTGTTGTGAGACCACTCATCATTTGACCTCTGGAAAATTGCACTGCACATCCATGAGAGAATGAGAATGAAATAGTCAAATAATATTCTGTGCTTATTGCACCAAGAACGAGCATTCTTGGTGGCATGTGGAATTTTCCTGTTCGTTAGATATCACCACAGCTAAAAGTCCCTTAAACTCATCCAAACACAATTCTTTGAACTACCTTTACTTTATTTACCATGAAAGAAACATAATTTTTTTTCCTAGAAGGAGCTAAAGATATCACTAAAGCCTATGGAAAAAAAAAACACATAAAGAAAAAAGTAAACATAAAATAAGGACTTGAAAATCAGTGAACATTAAGGCATCTGCCTTTTAAAGTTCAACACAGTGATGGAAATTAAATTCACCATTTCTTCTATTCAGGCTGGAAACCTATGAGCATTGGACTTCTTCCTTTTCATTAACGTACTTCCCACCTGTCAACCAGTGGTACTGATGAACTCCAAAAAGTTCATTAAACACATTGACCCTTCCCTATCCTCATTGCCTCCACATTAACCAGTCTGGACCCCTGCAATTATTCCTGTCCTAACCATTCATCCATCCATCCACCCATCCATTCATTCAATATTTATGAGTACCTGCTAAGTACCAGGAACTTTTCTTTTTTCTTTTTAAAAATTGTATTTATGTATTTATTTGTTTGTTTGTCAGAGAGAGAGAGAGAGAGAGAGAGAACACACAAGCAGAGGGAGTGGCAGGCAGAGGGAGAAGCGGGCTCCCTATTGAGCAAGGAACCCAATGCAGGACTCGATCCCAGGACCCTGGGATCATGACTTGATCCAAAAGCAGCCGCTTAACTGCCCAGGGATCCCAAGCAGGAATTTTCCAACATAGTTGAAGACAGAGCAGAGAAATAAGACAGACAAAATCCCTGCCTTTATGGAACTTTCATGTAGTGGAGGGGAAAGAAAGAAAAAATCCATTTACACAAATACATGCAGATATTTCAAACGGATGATTGGTGTAGTGTCAGAGTCTAAAGCGAGAGGTCAGAACACTTAGTACTTTTCAGTTTTCTGGTAATTCCAGGAAGAGGGCAAGCACTCATCTGCTCCCAGGGCCTTTGCACATACTGTTCCTTCTGCCTATGACCCTCTCTGCATTGTTTGAGGCTGATGCCATTTCACACTTCACCTTATACATCCCTGAGCACTTGATTTAAATTAGGTCCTTTATATAATTTCCACCCAATAACCTATCTGTTTTCCTTCTTGGTACATACTGCTTGAAAATACATACTGCTTACCTATTTGCTATTTCTGCCAAAACTAAACTGTAATTCCACCTTTGTTTTGCTTATCATTGAATATTTAGGGTCCATCACATCATACACATGGGTGTTAGTTGGGTTTCCTCCAGAGAACAGAATCAATAAGAAATTATACGAGATATAATATATCTTATATATTGTATATAATATCTAATATATATATTAGATATAATATATCTTATATAGTATATAATACATATATAATATATGAGATTTATTACAGGTAATTTCTTTATATAAGATATCTTGCAAGCAGCAAATATGTAAGTAGACTATTACAAAATAGCAAAGCAACTATGACATCCTAAGGGATGCAGTCAGGGCCATGGTATACTGAGTTGGGACTTAAAAAAGTCACATATACTAAAGCCTCAATGGTAGTTCTTAATAATTAGCTATGAGATTAGCAAAACACCCACTAGTCAGAGGAAGCTGGAATTCATTTATTCCTAAAGTCAGCTAGACACTTCCAACTTGCTCTGGAACATTTCCCAGGATAATTTTGGTTCACAGTGTTTTCTGGTTTCACTCACTATGGGCCTTTGAAAGAGCCCACAGGTGTGGAAGCCATATCTTCCTTAGCCTACAGCATTATCCATTTGGATCAAAGTCATTGAAAAGACAGATTTTACGGTCAGATATTTGTGCTTATAGTAAGTATGGAATCTTTTTTTTTTTTAAGTTTTTATTTAAATTCCAGTTACTTAACAACATGGAATCTTTCTTGGAGACAAGTGTTACTGATTGTCAAATACCGAGAACACCACTGAAGTGTTCTCTGTCACCACTTATGGAAAGAAAAGGAAAAGATAAACGTTTTTACAGACTTACAAGGTCTTACTTCAAGTTACGAAAGATGTAGAATTACAAGAAGGATCATGCAGCTTTGTGTAATATAATGAACTGTGCGGTTTTCTTTCTTTCTTTCTTTCTTTCTTTCTTTCTTTCTTTCTTTCTCTCTCTCTCTCTCTCTCTCTCTCTTTCTTTCTTTTCTTTCGAGAGGTGGGGAGGGGCAGAGGGAGAGGAAGAGAGAGAATCTGGACAGGCTCCACACTCAGCATGGAGCCTGACACAGGGCTGATTCTCATCTCACGACCCTGAGATCATGGCCTGAATCAAAATCAAGAGTCAGATGCTTAACCAACTGAGCCACTCAAGCGTCCATGAACTGTGCATTTTCTTAAACACAAGATCAATGTATGGCTTCCCTCACATTGTAAAATATTAAAAATACATAATGATGAAAAATACAACATAAAACTGGGATCTTTCATTTCCACCCCCATACTCCCACTTTCTAGTTCATAGTTACGTATTCTTCCAGCTCTATTTGTATGCATTTGAAAACAAATGTTTACATGTATATAATTTAAAAATTATCAGTGGGGGTGCCCAGGTGGCTCAGTCGTTAAGCATCGCCCTTGGGCTCAGGTCACAATCCCAGGGATCATGGAGCTGATCCCCGGGACGGAGCCCCGCATCGGGCTCCCTGCTCCACGGGAAGCCTGTTTCTCCCTCTCCCACTCCTCCTGCTTCTGTTCCCTCTCTCACTGTGTGTCTCTCTCTTTGTCAAACAAATAAATAAAATCTTAAATATTTAAAAAAATAAAAATATCAATGGGATTATGTATAGGTATTGTTTCAAGGTTTGCTTCAGTCACTTATTAGTTTCTCAAAGACTTCTGCAAATCCATACACACAGATCTCCCTTATTTTAGTGACTGCCTAATATTCCAATATGCAGAATATATTAGAATTTATTTAACTACTTCCTTGCTTAGAAGCATTTAGTTTGGCTTGTTATTTCCTCTATTCTTCACAGTGCTACATTGTACACTGCATCAGCTAGGATACATTTGGCTGAAAGTAATAGAAATTCTGACTCAAACGGCTTTAACAATAAAGAACTTTTTAGCTCACAGAACCATAATTTGAGAGACAAAGCAGGCTTTCTTGCTGATGCATTTGCTCAAAAAGCCATCATGGAGCCGGTGCTTTCCATCTCTCTGCCCTGCCATTCTCAGCATCGGTTTCATCCCAAGTCTGGCTCACCTCCACACAGGAAATGACTGACAGAATACATACATTCTTATTTGTACAGTCAAATGGAGTAAGAGATTTGCTGGCCTCAGTTCTCAAGAATGAAAAACAACTTTCCCAGAAATCTTCTCTAAAGATACCTCACATCTGATTGGCTAAGTGTGGGCCACTGCCTATTTCTGAACCAATCAACGGCAAGGGGGTGGGGATTACTCTTAGTTCAGGCTCCCTATTTGACCCAGGGTCACTTCCCCAAATTGCTCTGTAGCTTTCACTAGTAGAGAGATGGAATGGATACTACAAGAACTGAATCAAAATATCCAAGTTTTCAAACTGTTACCTCACTGACCTATATACCTTTGAGAACCTGTGCAATTAGAATTTCTTTAGGATAGATTCCTAAGTGCAGTTAGTGACTCAGAAAGTATACACATTTTAATGCGTTAATAGATTCAGTCAAATTGCCCCCCCCAAAAAAGAAAAAAAAAGAAAAAGAAAAAGAAAAAAACCTAAACCAAATCCATTCTAAAGTATAAGAGAATATGTCTTATTCCATGCATTTACCAAAATGGCCTTTTTGAGTCTTGCTCAAGTCATGTCTTTCTCACCTCAAGATCATAAAATGTATTCTCTATGATTTCTTACTGTTGTAAATAACATTAACATGTTTTCTAATATGGAACCATCCTTACATTCCTGAGATAAACTCTACTTGCTAATATACTGATGCATTTCATTTGCTCATACTTCATTTGTGCTTTTTACAGCTGGGTACCCAATTAAAGTTGGCCTACAGTTTTGTTTGTTGGTGGTGCTAGTGGTGGTATTCCAGCCTAACAGAATGAAGTAGGGAACTTCTCATTTTTGTGTATGTCTGGATCACTTTCTATAACCTGAATTATCAATTCCTTGAAGGTTTGGGATAATCTGTCCACAGAATAATGTGGCTTGGTGACAGTTTGGTGGATAAATCTTTGGTTCTATAAATGTT
The DNA here is from genome assembly GCA_028533885.1 of Nasua narica. Classification (NCBI taxonomy): domain Eukaryota; kingdom Metazoa; phylum Chordata; class Mammalia; order Carnivora; family Procyonidae; genus Nasua; species Nasua narica. Next base: position 1,236 of record JAPYYJ010003245.1, on the reverse strand, counting down.
TTCTTCTAGTTTTCCCATAAATATTGGTCTCTTTAGATTTTCTATTTTTCCATCATGTCTGTTGTTTTCCTTAAAGAAATGCATTTAAAATTTTAATGTCATAAAATTATATGATAGCCTCATAATATAGAAAGTATCCTTCATCAATATAGTAAAGTCCCATACTTTATTTCCATGCTTTTCCCTTTATTCTTTATCAGATTTTTCTTTCTTTTTTTTTTTTTTAAATATATTTTTTTAAGATTTTATTTATTTATTTAACCGAGAGAGAACACAAGCAGGCAGAGAGGCAGGCAGAGGTAGAGAGAGGAGCAGGCTCCCTGCGGAGCAAGGAGCCCGATGTGGGACTCGATCCCAAGACGCTGGGATCATGACCTGAGCCAAAGGCAGCTGCTTAACCAACTGAGCCACCCAGGCGTCCCTCTTTATCAGATTTTTCAAAATTGGATTCTTCAATTTTTTTTCACTCTCTCATTTGCTTCCTTATTAAAACACAAAAACAAAACAAAGCTTTAGCTATTTCCCCGCAAGAAACAGCTGGGTCTGGTTTCACCTGACCACTTTCCCCAATAAATGTGAATGTATCACTAAGAATATGAAGACTATGCCTGTTAACATACAAATATTGTCACTAAGGGGTGGGGAGTTACAATATGTATAAGGATTACACCATTTCTGGTAATCTATTTTCTTCATCTTTTGTAAATTAAGCTTTGAGTTTCTGAAGCACATAATGTTAAACCCCTATCACCCACAATGAACTAAATTCCAGATATTAAAATATGTATAAAAAATGTATTTTCCTGGGGCGCCTGGGTGGCTCAGTCGGTGAAGCATCCAACTGTTGATTTCGGCTGAGGTCATGATCTCAGAGTTGTGAGATCGAGTCCCGCATGGAACATGAAACCTGCTTAGAATTCTTTCTCCCTCTTGCTTTGTCCCTCTCTCTGCTCTCTCCCTCTCTTTTTCAAATAAATAAATAAATAAATCTTTAAAATAAAAAAAAATCCTCTTAAAAAAAAGAAGGAAAGGAGAAGAATACGCTAGAACTCATCAAACAGAAGTACAGGCAGGATGAGATCATCAACACAAAGAAGAAAGCTGAGGAAAATAACTGTTCCATCTGGGAGCACTCAAGAGTCTGGAATCTGTTCTGATACAACACGTACCCCTCATCTCATGCGACCCGTGCGTTTTCCCAATTCAAAGAAAGCCTTCATTCCCCACATGAATATA
>JAPYYJ010003244.1:0-11796 GCA_028533885.1 Nasua narica | reverse complement strand
GGATAGAAACCAGTCGCTGCTGAGGGGGTGATCCTCCCCGAGGTCAGACCTCTCCTACAAGGAGCCAAGTGACCCCAGACGCCTTCTCCCAAATGAGCCCTTCACCAGAAGAAGCTGCCTTTACTGTGCCCTGAATGACCTTCGCACATGGATTCTGAGTCATTTTAAAAATTGAATGTTCTTTTTGAGGATATGAAGGGCTGGTCCTGAGGGAAATTAAGTAGTCTCCTCCTTGTGTGTGAGGCCTGGAGGAAGCCTCCGGACAGCCGTGTAGAAACACGGCCAGGAACAACCTGAAATACGAATTCCTCCCCAGGATCACCTCCTGTGGACATTTTACCTGACAGGAGGGCAGGGAAGAAGTGAAAGAGTGAGTTGTCATAAGGAGTATTGGGCATATGACATCTGACAGGGATGAAAGACCTCCCTGTTGCCCCTCAGAGTGCGGCACAGGCGCCCCACCAGCTTTGGGACAGGCCCGAGTGCCCCGCAGGGCTCTGCCCGTGGGCTCAGAGGTAGGCAGAGGTGCTGGTAAGCAGAGTTTAGCTAATGTTGCCTTTGAGCCACTGTTGCTGCCACCGAGCTGAGTCACGGCCCCGGAAGAAGTGTGGGGCTGACGGGGACCTGCGTCAGCACAGACCTAGCCAGCGGTGACTCAGGGACAGCGGCCTCCGGGGAAGCTTGGGACAGTGGAGCTGCCGTTTCCTCCTTGTCCTGCATTAGCGGAGGGGACTTTGACGGAGTGTGTGATGGGGGAGAATGGAACATCATCAGGAAGCCCAGGATCCAAGGCCGCTCACCGCGACAGGTTAGCAAATGGCAACGTCAGGCTTCCTGAGGAAGGAAGTCGGGACCAGAGGAGAACATGGGTCCCCAGGGCCAGCGCTCCGCTTGCCAGCCAGAAGAACTGTTCTGTGCCTCTGGCCTCAGCTCTTCCTGAGGGTTTGCCTCCTATTTAGAAATGTGTTGCCATCAGGTTCCCAACTAAGAGATGTTATCATCAAAAAGTCTCACAACTAGGCCACCTGGATACTTGGTTTCTTCAAGGTGTGTTGATAAAAGAAAGCCAGAAAAACCAGCAGATGGCTGGGACATCTGGCTGCCACTAGGGAGTCCTGGAAAAGGCAGCCGACGGTGACAAGCCCTTCCTGGAGGTGAGAGTCGGGTCTCCGTCGAGGAGCAGCTTTCCCTTCTCGAACATCTCCTGACAAGAGCCCTTCTTCCAAGCAAGCTGCCTGTCAGGCATCATGAAAAGAGGGTCGGGTCTGGGGGAAGCGTGGGCTGGTGTTTCCACTGGAGGGCTTTGGGGTGCTCCGATGACCCCGCACGGAGGTCTGGTGAGAAGCGATGGCGCTCCTGTTCATCCCAGTTCACAGAATGGGAGAGGCCTCCGAGCAGCTGTCATCACATTGGCACAACAGGGATTTCCTTAGAAGGGGCCCTTCCTTCACTCACTCGCCACACGTTTAGCAAGCACCTACTATGTGCCGGCCGGCCACTGTTCTGGGTCGTAGGGACTCAAATAGAACTTGGTCTCTCTTGAAGCAGCTTCTGCGAATACTTTAAAAGGGGAACAAACCCTTTATAATGAGAGAGGTATTTGGTGATGCAGATGAGAGCTGGATTTGGAAACTGAGAAGGGCATTACTTCTCTCATCTTGAAAGACAAGCTGACATCAGAAGGGCCGAGCACTGTGCGTGGGGCCTGCGGCTAGAAGCTAAGAGCTCAGGCTAGTCAGCACCGTTAATAAATGAGTGACTGAATTATGCATGGACGAAGGGACTGTCTACTGTAGTTGCTGCCCGAAGAGCCCAGTCTGGGTTAGGCTGGAAATCATGGGCTTTCCAATATCAGGTTGGAAAAGCAGATAAAGCTAGGCCCAGAGCACCAACATGACTTTGACTTTCTACAGTGGCCAGTGGGAGCTGCCTAAGGTCATGAGTGTCAGTGGAGAGGGGAAGGGTCTAGGAATGCTCGAGGAAGGGCATCTGGCAGCACCGGATTTGGGGGCAGCGGAGAGACTGAGATTCATTTTCCGAAATTGGAAGAGGGTCTGTGTAAGCGAGAGATGAGTAAAAAGGGAGAGACAGACACAGCGAGACAGATTATGGACAAATCAATAAGACTTAGTGAGTGAGGGGCGCCTGGGTGGCTCAGTGGGTTAAAGCCTCTGCCTTCGGCTCAGGTCATGATCTCAGGGTCCTGGGATCGAGCCCCGCATTGGGCTCTCTGCTCAGCGAGGAGCCTGCTTCCACCCCCCCCCCCTCTGCCTGCCTCTGCCTACTTGTGATCTCTCTTTCTGTCTCTGTCAAGTAAGTAAATAAATAATCTTAAAAAAAAAAGACTTAATGAGTAAGTCTGAAATACACGAGGGAAAGGGATCAACTTTAGCCCTGTAGTTATTTCTCGTAGCTCGTGCTTAGTGCTTTCGATGAACCAAGCACTGTGATAAACACTTTACTTACACTGCCTTCTCCGGCTTTCTCAGTAACCCCCCGAAATAGGTTCTATTAGGATCCCATTTTATGGATGAGAACACTGAGGCACATAGAGGTCATAGGGAATTTCTACGTGCTGGTAGACATCTCTACCCGGGCAGCCTGCCTCTCGCACTCAACAATTTTTAAACTAAATTCTCCATTGTCCCTCCACCGAGCTTCCCTATTTTTAATTAACCCCATCGCCGTTCAGTGACTTGAGGCCAAAGCTCAGAAGAAATGTTTCATGTCTGTTCATTTACTGTATGTGCCCCCAAGTCAGGCACTGTGCCGGGTGCTGGGATTACAGGAGCAAAAGGCACAGTCCTAGGGGCGCCTGGGCGACTCAGTTGGTTAAGCATCTGACTCTTGATTTTGGCTCAGGTCATGATCTCTGGGTCGTGGGATCACGGCGCTTCTGCCTGCTCACGCTCTCTCTCTCTCTAAATAAATAAATCAATCAATCTTAAAAAAAAAAAAAAAAGGCATGGTCCTCGCCCTCGAGACACTTGCAGGGTGCTGGGGGGCCAACACAGTCCTACAGCATAGCAGAGAGGCAGGGAAGTTTCCAGAAGAAGCGAGATGCTCTGTGTGGTCTGTGGCTCCTATCTTCACACTTCCTCTCAGTATTAACAGCACAGTAAAGAGAGTCCCAGCATTTTCCGCTCGGCTGACTCCACTCCCACTTCCAAGTCATGAAGCAAATATCACTGGAAGTCTCCAAAAGAAACTCTGGATCTTCAAAGCCCTGAACAATTCAGTTTCCTGCAAGAGTGCCCCTAGCCGAGCCACAAATTTGATAAACAGGGAGCCTGGGCTCTAATGCCTTCTTCGCTGGTCTGCTTCTGGGAAGAATTCATTTATTTTCCATTTACGCCCTGTCCATTTCCCAAAATGTTAAAAGCACAAGTACAATAAAACTATTTAAGTGACATGTGTGGGTTCAGCTCTGAGTAATGGAGTGGGGAGAATGGGAATCCCAGAAACCTAGAGAGAAGAGGAGGCCACCAGCAGAGACCTCGATTCTGAACTTCCTGGCAGCCAAGAGAAAAACAGGAAAAAGGAGGCTTTTTTTAACGGAATTTTTTAAGGTTTTTTTAATTAAGTAATTTTTTAAATTTTTGTTGTGATGAAAGCACGTAGCGTGAGTTCCACGCTCCCAGTAAACTTTAAGTGTACTTTCATATTGGCTGTAGGTACCATGTTTTACAGACCTCTAGAGCTCATTCATCCTGTTTCACGGAAACTTTCTGCCCTCGTTTCCCCTTCCAGCTCCTAACAATCACCATTCCCCTCTTGGATTCTATGAGATTGACTATTTCAATCCATCGTGTAAGCAGAATCGTGCAGTGTTTGTCGCTCTAAAACTGGTTTATTTCACTTAGCATCGTGTCCTCAAACTTCCTCCGTGTCATCGCGTGGGGCGGAGTCTCCTTCTCTGTTACGGCTGAATGATAGTCCCTTGTAGGTGTTTCCCACATTTTCTCTATCCATTCATCTGTCGGCGAGCGTTCAGGCGGTTTCCACATCTTGGCTCCAGCGAGTAAAGCTGCCATGAACGTGGGAATCTCTTGGAGATCTCAATTTCTATTCTTTTGGATAAGCATCCAGAGATGACATTGCTGGATCATGTGGTAGTTCTGTTTTGAGGACCATTTTGTCCTCAAATAGGTTTTTTTTTTTTTAAGATTTTATTCATTCATTTAAGAGACAGAGAGTGAGAGAGAGCATGAGAGGAGAGAAGGCCAGAGGAAGAAGCAGACTCCCCACGGAGCTGGGAGCCGGATGTGGGACTTGATCCCAGAACTCAAGGATCATGACCTGAGCCAAAGGCAGTTGCTCAACCAACTGAGCCACCCAGGCGCCCTGTCCTCAAATAGTTTTGAGGACTATTTTGAGGACACTCAGTAGTGTTTTCCACAGTGGCTGTGTTACTTTGCTTTCCCATCAACAATGCATGGGTTCTGATTTCCTCACATCCTCACCAGTATTTAGTGTGTTTTCTTCTGTTGATAATAGCCCTCCCACCCACTGACAGGTGTGAGGTAATATGTCATTGTGGTTTTGATTTAGATTTGCATTTCCCTAATGATTAATGATGTTGAGCATTTTTTTTCTATGTACCTGTTGGCCATTTGTATGTCTTCGTTGGAGAAACGTCTAAGTCCTTAGCTCATTTGTAATCAGCTTATTAGATTATTTTTTTTTTTTACTATTGCGTTGTAGGACATATTTATATATTTTGGATATTAACTCCTTATCAGTTTGCAATATTTTCTCCCAGTCCTCAGGTTGCCTTTTTACTCCGTGATCATTTCCTTGGCTGTGCAGAAGCTCTTTGGTTTGATGGAGTCCCACTTGTTTGTTTTTTTTGCCTGTGTTTTTAGCATCATATCATAAAATCATTGCCAAGACCAGTGTCCTAAAGATTTTACCCTGTTTTCTTCTGGAAGCTTTCCAGTTGCTGGTCTTACCCTGAAGTTTTTACTCCATAGCGAGTTGATATCTGTGCCTGGCATAAAGTAAGGGTCCAATTTCATTCTTTTGCGGGTGATTATCCAGTTTTCCCAATTGGAAGTAAATCTTATAATGAGTGGAAAGCAAATCGTGTCCCCCTCTGATTCTGAGAGCACTCTGTCTCCCTCATTGGGTTTCACACTGTCTGAAGAAGATCCCTTCATACGCCGTGAGCCTCTTGAAGATGAGGACTTAGTCATCTTAGTCATCTTTTTGTCATCCAGATGCCAGCCCATAACAGACATTTGACGAATATTCCAGAATGAATAGCTGAACCAATGTATTTTCATGGGATTTTTTTTAATCTCTTAATGGCAAATAGGAAGGAACTTTAGGTAAAAACTTTGAAAATTATGGATGTTGTTATTTTGGCCATTACTGGATATTGATTCTCACTGGATGTCTGGGCTATGACATTAACTCCTGGGTCTTTAGTTCCTGTCACTGAAGCCACCAAATGGGGTATGCAGTCTAACGAGTTATGTATGTCCCAGAAGAGCTCCTCTTCCCAGTTATTTTAAATATTTGAGTAGCTTTCTCCACACCTAATACAGTGCTTACCCTCATTTTTTTTTCAAATGGAGACACATAAAATTTAGTACCATTTCTACAGCCAGTGCTGAATAAATTGAATGAATGAATGAGGGGATGTAGGAATCAATGAATATACTGCCTTCTGACTTCTCTGGGCCTTTAAAAAGAAACAATTAGGGCTTCTGAAGTAAAGTTGTATTACCTTTGAGGCCTGGCCAGCCAGATTATGCCTGCAGAACTGGATACTTTCTCTCTGTGTTTCCATTCATTCTCCAGTTACTATAGCCATTCAGTAATCCTTTTCACACAACCAGCCCTGCCCATATTTCATTCTACAATAAATATTTATTAAACATCACCTATGTGCCCAGGCCTGTTTTAGATACACTCTGTTCAATGAGAAAACCATGGAACTTACCTTCTCTTCTTTCTGAATACTTTTACGTGCATAAGAGAAACACCCAGAAATCACATCCTTCTTTGTAAAAACAGTTGTGGGTTCAGAATGTTAAGTCTGAAAGTTAGCACTGTATTTTATCAATTTCCCAGAACGTAGAAGAGGGAGAAGGGGCAGAAACATCAGGTCATATAGGTTGGGACAAATCTACAGGGGCTTCAAAACCATAGGTGACCTTTAGTGGACTCAAAGATTTCTAGGTGAGCAGTGACATGACCCAACTTTGCAAAAGATTGTTCTGCTAGCTGTGTGTATAATGGGTGGGGAAAACTGGAAAGCAACAGACATGTTACAGCGGTCATGCTGACGGTCAACAGAGAGGCAACAAGGGCCTGAAACGTGGGAACTAGAAGGAAGGAGCAGGTTCCAGAGACTCCTGGATGATTCTATTGGGACTTTTGGGGACTCTTCCTCTGCAAGTATTTTCAGGTCACAATGAGGACTCCACCAGAGAAAAGTTCATCTTAGTTCCTCTAAAGACAGTGCTCAGCACTCAGCACTCCCTGTATTCACCAAACTACATTCTATATAATTCTTTAGACCGCACACACAGTTGTGCACGGCCGTATCACCCTGAGAGTTTTCAACCTGCTCTGTCCCTGAGTGCTGAGCACAACTTGGTCTGGCCCATGGTTGGGTGGAGAACTCCAAGGCACCCCAGCCACCCAGGACTGCTGCAGAGCAATCTGACATGACCCAGGGTGCTTGAGACTGACCATCCAAAGCCCTGAGTTCCAGTTCAGTCTTTGACCAAATTATAAATTTGGTTCGATCCAACCAAAGGACCTCTATGGTCCTTGGTTGGCTTGGTTAAGACCTTTTTAACTGGGCTTCATGATCTCTGTAAAATTCTATAGGATGCTTTTCCTGGGCATTTTTTATCAAAGAATAGGATTACTAAGTGAAGGGAGATTAGAAAGGAACCTAGGCTGGCTCGACTGGGCTCACACTGAAAATGGCAAAGGGTTATGGTGGAAGAAAATGGAATAGAGCCAAAGGGAGTAAGGGGTGTGTGTGTAAGAAGCAAAGTCAGTCCTCCCTGGATGGGTGGAGAGAGAATCTGGGGCCAGATTTGAGAGAGGAAGGAGAGCTTTTAGTTGCCATGACCATCTGTGTGAGATAGAGAAAGAGAAAATGGCGGAAGGAGATTTACCAGGTGTTTTTCTGAGAAAAATGAAAGAAATGACCTTTGATATGTAGTGAGAAACTTCAGTGATGAACTAAATTGATTCACTGATACCACTGCCCAAGGGTCATGACCTTACCAATAATCCCACCTTTGTAAGCTGTGTGGCTCTGCTTCTGTATTCTCCAATGAGATGGATCTACAGCTCATCTCTCCTCTAATGCCCAAATAAAGTCTCTGGTAGGTGGGTCTGATGGGCAAAGCCTGGGTCTCACACCTAGACCTTAGTTTCAAGGAAGTAGTGAAAGATGAGTGCTCTGTGTTTTTCCTTGCAAACTCAGGGTGTATAGGTTGAGTATTCCCCAAACACCGCTTCCAGGAAGCCCACAGATGCCAAGACCCACCAGACTAACTGACCACTGAAGTCTTCCATGGAAATGGTACACAAGACAGAGGTTACTGATGCCTGCATTAGACCCACGGTGGTGAGGGGGCCTTATGGCTATGTCTGGGCTTACAGGGCACTGACCAAAGACAATGTGTGACTTACCACAACAGGAAAAAGGGCAACTCTTCTCAGCCCAGCCACTGAGGTAGACCTGAGGTAAATTCTTCAAGGGTAGACTTGGAAGGTAGGAAGAAAGCAGAAGAAAAGAAGGTTCTGGTGGAGGAGGGCTGGTCTCTATGGGGGTTGCAGATTGTTAGATGTTTTCCGGGGCAAAACACATGGAATTTCCTCTAATATTTGATGAGTCACTTCAGTAATAAATTAAATTGATTTATGAAATCTTGGTTGAACTTATCTCCACTGCGAGAGCAGCCTCCTACCCACACTGAGTCTCAATTCTCTAGGTGCCTTTAGCATTGACACAACGTCCCTAGTACCGTAGAGATGATTTTCATCAAGATAGCCACCTGCTATCCTTTGGTAAAGTTATTCCCACCACTTAAAAATAAAGGGAAATAAAAACTTACCCTCCTTGATTCTCTCCCCAACTATTTTCTTCCCTTCTCCACGTGGCCAAGAATCTCTTTTGTGCTTTGCAAAACCCACTCCCTTGAAGACAAAAGAAAAAGCAATCATTGCCAACATTCAAAGCATTTCTCAAAGGGAAACTCTTCCATTAAACAAAACTCTGACGACTCCACCCGGAAGGAATTGCCAACTTCCTGCCCTACCATCTTTTTAACCTTTGGTGACAGTGCATTCCGGCCCTGACCAGTGTCTCAGCATCTCTTGTGGTAACTCAGGTGCCCCCATGCCAGATGGGGACCGCGTGAACCTGTGTGACCCACCTCTGCTACTTGGCCTGGCTTTAACCTATGGTCAGAATCCAACTTCCTTACGAATGGCCAAAAGAAGGTAACTTTGGTTTTAATGTCCATTCTGCAGGAGGAGTTCCTAATTATGTTTTTTATTTATTTATTTTTATTTTTTTTAAAGATTTTATTTATTTATTTGAGAGAGAGAGAGAAAACATGAGAGAGGAGAAGGTCAGAGGGAGAAGCAGACTCCCCATGGCGCTGGGAGCCTGATGCGGGACTTGCTCCTGGGACTCCAGGATCATGACCTAAGCTGAAGGCAGTCGCCTAACCAACTGAGCCACCCAGGCACCCCCAATTATGTTTTTTAAAAGGCTAGTGTTTTGAAATTAACTGGAGAACGCCTGAAGGTGACTCTTTGGTAAGACCCAGAATTTATCTGGATATAGTCGTTTTGCGTGTGTTTGTCTGAAAAGAAAGAAGCCCTGTCTTTGGGCTCCATTCAACTGAAAGCAGGAGGGAGGCCCAAACACTGTCTTTCCTGCCCAGCCCGTCCCTTCCGTACTCCCCATTGTACCCCAGGGTCCTCCATCCTTCTCTAACTTCCCATGTCAAACTTGCTCCAAAGAGAGGGTGTGAACTGGCCACGTGGGTCGAAGATTTATCAACTTGGGGTGCTCCAAGCGCTAAACCGTTCTTGTGTGGGGTGAAGGGGCAGACAACTTTCACGTCCATCAGTGCTTTCTTCAGAGCTAGGAAATGTTCTCAGACAGGGCCAGCTGGACCATCCCCAGAGGCAGATCTGCACTGGGCTGAGAATACCACCGAGAGACATTGAGATGATGGTGCTTATTAACTCAGGTTCTCATACCCAGCTTGTTACCGAGGTGCTGATATGTAAGTTCGTCCTTAGCACTGCTGTTGGAAATCATGTGTGTCCATTATTCAGTGAACCTTCCAAGAAGCACTCAGCTCAAAATAAATCTAAGACTCCATTTTCAGGAAAGTGGGACAAGTCTTGCCAACTGTTTTGAGATTGTTGGTTCTGTTGTAGTCACTCCAAGGGTATTGGCGAGTAAATGAACATGTCTCTATCTAAACATTTTTACTGAGCGAGAAGAAGTTTCTTCCTGTCTCCCATTAATGAAGACTGAACATCAGTGTTAAGAATATCAGGCTCCGTAGGCACCTGGGTGGCTCAGTTGGTTAAGCGTCTGCCTTTGGCTCAGGTCATGATCTCAGGGTCCTGGGATTGAGTCCCGCATCGGGCTCCCTGCTCAGTGGGGAGCCCACTTCTGCGTCTGCCTCTCTTTCTCTCTGTATCTCTCATGAATAAATAAATAAAATCTAAAAAAAAAGAATATCAGGCTCCAAAACTAATGTCCTGACTGGAGTCTCATTACTCCCACATCCCATCATCCGCGGGCCAGGACAGCTCCTTCATGCCTGTTGGAAACACCACCTCTGACAGGGCTGCAGAGCTCAACTCTGACCCACTGTGCCATTCTGTCACCTCCTTAAAGCCTGTGGACCTCCCTGTCCACGAACCTCTCCCCACCACCAGCGTGTCGCTGCCGTGACCTAGTCATTCCTACCCCATCTGCTATTATGCTCGTGTATACATTGGCCTGCTTTTGGCTGTCTATAGGGTCCTTGAGGACAGACCATTTATTACTTTTCTTTATACCTCTCCCCCCCGAGAGCTAGCACAAGGCTAAGGAAATAGTAGACACTAATACGTGTGTGCTGAAGAAAACTACCAGTGGATGAGTTAGTTATATAGACTTGACCCTTGGCCTGCCTACACTTGTAGCTTCTGTCAAAACACCTGCATATTAGTACTTCTGGGTCTTGCTTCAAGGGCTTGCCTTGGCTTGTCTGGTAGGTCGTAGATTGCTTGTCGATTGCTGTCTACACCCTGGAGAAACATACAGTCTTTAACCAAAGGAAGTGGTGGGATCTCACTCATCACTTCAAGGTGGGGAAGTTTAGATGGGAAGGGAAGGGAAGAAGAGAGGAAAAGCAGGGGAGACTCTCCAGGGTTCCCTGCTGGGCCTTCCAGGTATTTACTCTTCCCTCTGCTTTGAATACATTTTATACCTTTATCCCCCTCCCCAAACAACATTACCAGCTTTCAGAACTTTTATCGAAGGACAAGTCTTTCACTAAAACTTCCCTGATGACCCAGCCAAACGTGTTACTAACCTTCTTGCTTGGCAATCTTAATATCCTTTCCGAACCTTTGATTCTAGCATGTTCTAGCACTTCTCCCAGGGTCTTGGTGGTTTGTGTTCATGTCTCAGCTCCACATCAGCTTCCCTGCAAACGAGTCATTTTTTTTTTTCATCTTTTTATTCCCGTAAGTGCCTAGCACAGTTGGTGTTCAATAAATATTTATTGCATTGAATCGAATAAGCGCAAAGCCTTCCAGCATGACTACGTTGAAGGACAACCCTTGACCGAACATTAATTCATGTGACTTTTTTAAAAATCATCCTTGTCTGTATACCGTGAGTGCTGACTAAGTCGTCCCTTCTAGCTTCTAGGGATCCCATGGCTATTTCAAAGAATCTTGAGTATTTCAATGATTTTGCTTACGGAATTCAACTTACAAATGAAGCGACTTCCTTTAAAATAGCCAGACGGGTGGTTGGCAGAGCCAGGAACCCAGGAGCCCCGACAGAGCACCCCCAGTGCTCGCCAACACTGACAGCCACAGCTGCAATCGGACCGCCCCCCACTTAGACAGTACCTTTCCCCATAGGCTTTTCCTGGAGTTTCTATAAACAGTAATTAATGCAGTTTAGACGTTAGACTCAACTGTTTACCCTGGCTCTCAATTAATTAGTTAATTGCCAAGCTAGGAAGACACGGTTTGCATATATTTTTCTCACCCTCATACCGGTGACTCAAATCTGCAGATCTGCTCTCTAGCGAAGCACAAGATACACACAGGCTGTGGCAACAGAAACAACGCAGCCGCCAGCAATGCCTCGGCTGGGCCTCGGGAGGCAGGTGCTGTTTATATCCTCCCACTGCGCAGTGGGTGGAATGACTCACCCAAAGGCCAAACAGCTTTTCCAAGGTGTGAGGAGACCTTGCTCTAACTTTGTTTAAAAACTGGTCTATTTGTCCAAATGCGTTTGACGGCGTTGGGAGGAAAGGGCTGGTCCTCTTAAACACAGCCCGTGTTAGCAGAAAACTGAACCGTCTTGTCTGGCCCGGGTTTACAGGGGGCAGGGAGGACTGATGAAGGAGGGGGAGGGCGGGTGGGGGCTTCCGGGCCTCCCCCCTTGTTATTGCGTCCCGCTGAGGTGCGCCAGTCTGGGGAGAGGGGGTGGGGGCCTTCCCCCTCCATTCTGAGAATGTCAGGGAGGAAGAGAGAGCTCGGAGGTAGGCCCTTCTGCTCTACTCTGGACGG
>JAPYYJ010003243.1:0-11797 GCA_028533885.1 Nasua narica | reverse complement strand
GTAGAGTGCAAAGAGACAATGGGTTTCTGAGTGAAAATTCTTTCAATGGAACTTTTTTAAGGCTCTAGATTAATATTCATAAAAATTTCTGATGTATCTGGGTTTATGTAACATTTTATATTGGGTTGTCTACTTTCCTTGTATGTTTCTTTTAAATCCCCTTTCTTGTCCTCTTTTAGATTTTTCCCTTCACAAGTTTATACATTTTTTTCTTTTTTTACTTTTTACCCTAGAAACAATCACATGAGTTCCTAACCTATCACAGTCTGACACCCTCACACCCACCAAAGCAACCCAAGGACCTTACAACCCTCTAACTCCAATCCCTCCCCACTGACATGATGTGTATTTTCGTTCCACTCTTTGCTGTTAAGCTTGAGAGACATTTGCTTCATAGCTTTAAACATTTAATGTGCATTTGGATTATCTCACATGCATACAACTTTCCCTGTCTTTAATTTCTTCGTAAATCTCAGACCTTCCGTATGAGACAACTTTCTTTCCTTCTAAAATAGATCCTTTAGAAATGCTTTTAATAAAGGCCTACAGGTATCAAGTTACCCCAGTTTTTGTTTATATGAAAATGTGTTTATTTTACCCTTGTTTCTAAAAGACTCATTAAGTATAAAATACTGGATGATTTCTTTTCTCTCACCACACGAAGATCCAACTGTCTTCCTCTCTATTGATACAGTTAAAAGTGTCTGATAGCCTTCATGTTTCTTCTTTGAACAATATCTTTTACTCTCTTAAGATCTTTTGTTTTTAGTGTTCTGGAAGTTCACCATGCTATATTTAGACATGGACAGATCTCTCTCCATTTTACCTGATTGGTATCAGGGTTTCTGAAACTGTACAGTGGTGGCTTTCATCAATTCCAGAAAATTGCTGGTCATTACCTCTTGAAATATTACCTCAACCCTACTCCTCTCATCTTTCTTTCTGGAACACCAATGAATTCTGTTATGTCTTATCAGTCTCTGTCCAGGCCTGCTATCCTGTCTTTCATTGTTTAGATCTCCTTCTGTCTTTGTACCGCATTCTGGATAACTGCTATGGATTACAGTAAAAGCCATACAAGTATGGTGAATATGAGAAAGAAGTGACAAGAAGTGTAAGGCAAGAAAAGTCTGATATGATGTAATTGGGGCTTCTGAAGAACAGTAAAATGTGGCAGAAGTAATATCTGGCAAGATAAATAACATAAAATGTTAAAAAGAGCTGTTCCAGTAGAAGGATTAAGATACCAAACAATAACTTGGATCTATACAAAGAAATGAGGAGTATGACAACAATTACAGAAATTGAATTCATGGTTTAAAACTCTCCAACAGGGCCGCCTGGGTAGCTCAGTGGGCTAAAGCCTCTTTCTTTGGCTCAGGTCATGATCTCAGGGTCTTGGGATCGAGCCCCCATCGGGCTCTCTGCTCAGCGGGGACCTGCTTCCCCCTCTCTCTCTGTCTGCCTCTCTGCCTACTTGTGATCTCTCTCTTTCTCTCTCTCTCTGTCAAAATAAACAGATGAAATCTTTAGGAAAAAATAATAATAAATAAATAATAAAACTCCCTAACAAATTCCATGCTCAAATGGCTCTAATGGAAAATTCTAATAAATAATTAAGACAGAATGCCAATTCCATATAAACACTCCCGAAATAAAAAAAAGTAGGGAACACTTCCTCACTCACTTTACGAGGTCAGAATTACCTTAATAGCAAAACTACATAAAGCATTTCAAGGCAAAAACAAAAAAATACAGACAAAAATCCTTCATGAATATACATGCAAAAGTCCTGAATGATATACAAAAGTCCTTTCTATAATACAGTGTAACTAAGCAGAACTTAGCCCAGCAATGTTAGTCCAACATTCAAAATTCAAACAATGTAATTTAACCATTTTTATAGATTAAAAAAAACATTATTTTAATAGATGCAAAAAAGCATTTGACAAAGTTCAAAAGTATTCATGATAAGACAGGTACCCTGGGGCAAATAATACATGATATGTTAATAAAAGTAGAAATTAAAAAAAATGAATGAATGAATAAGTAAATAAAAAAAAGTATTCATGATAAAAATTCTCAGCAAATTCCTTAACCTGATAAGACGCATGTATGAAAAATCTACAGCTGTCATTATACTTAATGGTGAGAAACTGAATGCTTTCCGCCCAGGATCAGAAACAAGGCAACGGAATCCATTCTTACCGCTCTAACCAACGTCATACTGGAAAACACTAAGTGCAACAATAGAAGTAAAAGAAATGAAAAGCATATAGACTGGAATTAAAAAAAAAAAAAGGGGGGGGGCGCCTGGGGGGCTCAGTGCGTTAAAGCCTCTGCCTTCGGCTCAGGTCATGATCTCGGGGTCCCGGGATCGATCCCCGCATCGGGCTCTCTGGTCCGTGGGGAGCCTGCTTCCCTCTCTCTCTGCCTGCCTCTCTGCCTACTTGTGATCTCTCTCTCTCTGTCAAATAAAGAAATAAAATCCTAAAAAAAAAAAAATATTCAACATCATTACTCAACAGGAAAATGCAAATAAAAATTACAAGATACCACTACACACCCACTAGACAGGATAAAATTGTAAAAACTGACATCAAGTGCTGGCCATTACCACAAGAGCGATGGATGCTCTTACACATCACTTAAAGGAATACAAAGTGGAGCAGTAACTTGGGAAAACAACTTGGTAGGTTTTTACAAAGTCAAAAATACACATCCCATTACTTAGAACAGCCCACTCATTGGTATTTACCTATGAAAAATGAAGACGCACATCCAAATAAAGACCTGTATGAGAAAGCTTACAGCAGTTTTATTCATAATCTCTGAAACCGTAAGTCTCCAAATTTCCATCAATCAGTGACTGGCCAAACACTGTGGTACATTCACTAAATATGACTCAACAACAAAACGGATGCAGCTCAAGTGAAAAAAACACAGACTCCAAAAGCTACATACTGTGCTTCTGTTTATATGACATTCCGAGGAAGGAAAATTGCAGTTACAATAAATAGGTCAGTGTTTGGGGTTTGAGGTAAAAGGGAGAAGAGGGAAGGGGAAATTTGGGGATGTTGAAATATTCTCTATCATGATTACGTTAATAGTTAATATCTGAATACGTTTGCCAAACTCATAAAACTGTTTCTCTAAAAAGCGTGAAACTCTAAAACTGTATCTATAGAGTGAATTCCATACTATACAAATTATACCTCAAATAAACTTGATTTGAAAAAAAAGAACACAAGCAGGATAAGCAGAGAGAAATCTACACCTAGGTACATAACGGTGAAACTGGAAAATATCGAAGACAGACACCTTAAAAATAACCAGAGTTTAAAATATTCCTTAAGGGGGGCACCTGGGTGGCTCAGTGGGGTAAAGCCTCTGCCTTCGGCTCAGGTCAGGATCTCAGGGTCCTGGAATCGAGTCCCGCATCGGGCTCTCTGCTCAGTAGGGAGCCAGCTTCCTCCTCTCTCTCTGCCTGCCTCTCTGCCTGCTTGTGATCTCTCCTGTCAAATAAATAATAAAATCTTTAAAAAAATAAAAATAAAATAAAATATTCCTTAAAATGATAATTATTTAGATCAAGACATGGTCTCCCCACAACATGGAAACCAAAGACAGCCATATAGAAAGAATCCTCACCAGAGTCCAGGAAAATAACTTTCCATCAAGATCTTTAAGAAATATCTTTCTTAAATACTTTTAAGAATAAAGTGAAAGATAATTCTATAGTTATTTTGAAACACTTTTCATTTGCCTTTAGCTAAAAAGTGGGGAGTTACTGGCCACCGTGTCACGGAGTTTCCAGCCACTCCGCTAAACTCTGAAGCAGAACACATTGGCAATTTCCATGTATGATTTTATGGGACAGCAAAAAGAAACCAGGTGCCATGCCAAATACAAAACTCATGAAGATTTTCAAGCTGTATCAAGAAAAAATGGAAATTTTAAAACATGCTGCTGAAAACTTGAGATAATTTCCAAGGGTCATAAATGGAAACACCGGCCAACTTTGGTAGGTTAGCAAGCCAATGCTAAACAACCAGAGAAAAAATTAGTGAAAAACTAATCCCCCAAACCAAAAAATAAAACAAAACAAAAACCCAAAATGCCACTGGCAAAGAGGCAACAAGTCAGTCAACATGTTAGATTTCCAAAATACAATTGAAACATTTTCTTGGTTTTTACATATTAACTTTTACTAAATACTTCAACTACTCCTATGAGATCTCTTTTCATGGTTACAGTACTGTATATACGTCTAGCCAGGCAAGCTGTATCGTTCTTCCTGTGCTTGTAAACGTGACTTCTTCTAAAGAAGTGTACATCACATGCCAATTTTTCCCATTAAAATGGATTTTCATTTTTTAAAGCAATCTTGCATAAAATAACTTCAGAATGACTTAATACTTTCCAAACATTCAAAACAAAGCATAGAATAAAAGGAAAATAAGTTTTCAGTTAAAATTTGTTCTCTATGAACACTCTCACCATGATGCGTTTTAGAGGCAGCAATCTCTCAGGTACAAGAAGACACGAAGAACGAAGTGGCAGGATGTGAGTAAAGCGGAAAGGGCAATGACAGCATAAAATAATAAGTAAGGCTGCATGGCATTAAAAATATATTTGAGTCAGGAGAGGATAATCAGAGATAAAGTAGCATAAGAGTCTTGTATTAGCTGAAACGTGGCTAAAGACACTAACTTTAGTCATAGATAATCAAGTATACATATAAGACAAATATGAAAATAAGAGAAACTAAAATTATGTAGTGAAGAAGAAAATTTAATGAAGAAAAAAATCAAAAAATGTGAAGAGAAAAAATAAATAGATGTAAGAAAGATGAGCTAAACGGAAAGCCCAAAATAAGATTATAGTTAGAAGTCCAAATATATAAGTAATTAGAGTAAATGAAAGTAAAGGAAATGTTCCCATCTTTAAAAGACAAAGATTGTCAGAGAGGAAAAACAAAATTCCATTAGATGCCATTTTAGAAGATGCACCTAAAACATACAGATATAGCCAGACTGAAAGAAATATACACTGGGCAAATATATCAGACTTAAATTTTACTCCAAGGCAAAAAAAAAAAAAAAGCATTATCAAAGCTTTTTTATGGACCACACTGCATAAAGATAAGAGGGTTTAATGTACTAGTGAGATAGTCCAAACTTGCATACACCCAAAAACAAAGTCTCAACATTTTATACAAAGCAGAAATGAACAGAAATACATGAAAATAGTAAATTAGTGCTCGCTTCGGCAGCACATATACTAAAAAACAAAGACAAAAAAAAATAGTAAATTCACAATCGCACTGGCAGATTTAAACACAGCTATCACAGTGGTTGATACATCAGTCAAAAATATCTCTAAGCACAGAAAAGATTCAGACGAGATTCCCACTCTTCGTCTAACGGGCGTACATAAAGCTCGTACCCGAGCCAGCAGATGCGCTCTACTTTGGAACACAGAACATCCGTGTCTCTGGCCAGAGGAGGCACCCTCCAAACATGGCAAAGACCGGGAACATTGAGACCACCTTGCTGACAAAGAAGTTAAAATATTTTAAAATACTGTGCAGACATATTAAATGTGTATTTTTAGCATAACATATATACATCTAAACTCTATGTGTTTGGAACTGAGAAACACTTCTAAATAACTTATATGGCAAAAAAAGAAATTGGGGTCCTGGTGGCTCAGTCGGTTCGGCATGCAGCTCTTGATCCAGATGTGGATCATGGTCTCAGGGTGCTGGTTTGGAGCCCCCCGTCATGCTCAGTGCTCAGCGGAGAGTTTGCTGGAGGGTTCCTTCTCTCCCTCTCCCTCTGGCCCTACTCCCACCCTCTCTCCCTGTAAAATAAATACTTAAATCTTAAAAAAGAATCATCGTGGACACAGATAGCATGTATAAGGGTAATAAAAGTACTGTACATCTTAATTTGTGCACTGCAGTAAGCTATACTTAAAAGGAAACTTTTCTTAAGTTTTATTTATTCAAGCAAAACCTCTATGCCCAACATGGGGCTCAAGCTCTTGACCCATAGATCCACAGTCGGATGTTCTACCAACTGAGCCAGCCAGGTGCCCCTAAAATAAAATTTTTAATTAACTTTAAATACTTATTTATATGAAAAGAAAGGTGAGTGAGCAAACATCCAATATAAATTAGAAAGAAAAAAAAAAAAACAGCAAAATCAATCCCCAAAAGCAAAAGGAAGGAAATAAGAACAGAAATTAGTGAAATAGGAAACTAAATATCCTGGGGACGCCTGGGTGGCTCAGTCAGTTAGGCTTCAGCGCAGGTCATGATCCCAGGGTTCCTGGGATCGAGCCCGGCATCGAGCTCCTTGCTCAGTGGGCAGCCTGCTTCTCCCTCTGTTGCACCCCCTACTTACGCACATGTACTCTCTCTCTGACAAATAAATTAATAAAATCTTTTAAAAAGAAAACTAAATATCCTGTAAAAAAATCAACATATTGAAATTTTATTTTAAAAATTAATTAAAAACTATAGAAGTACTAGGATAAAACATGAGTGATTCTCTTGTTCATCTGAGTGTAGGAAAGGCTTTCCCACTATGACTAAAAAAATCCACATGCAGTAAAACAAAAAATGGACAAATGTGATTATAAAAAATAACAATCTATGACATGACAAAAATACCTTGAGAAAATATTTATGACAAATAACAAATGGAAGAAAATATTTGCTGCATATACCACAGAAAAATGAAAGAATATCCCTAATGCACAAAAAAATTTTTAAACTGAGAGGAAAAAAAGGCCCCCCAAGTCCTAAGGAAAATCGAGAAGAACACATGAAAAGTGACAGAAAAATGCTTTAAACCTCTGAAAAGATGTTCCACTTCCCTCAAAGGAAGAGAAATGCAAATTAAAACCACACTGAACTACTGTGCTGCCCCAGCACTCTGGCAGAAAGTCACTCACTTAACAACCCACCCCGGGTGAGGAGCCCGGGTGAGGTCTGGAAGCGCGGAATCACTGTATTCACACGCCGCAAACTAATTAACATGGTATGTTAAAGAAAGAAGGAGAGAAGGAAGGAAGGAAAGAAGGGAGGGTTAGGGTTAGGGCAGGAGGAAAGGGGATACAAAGGGGACTGCACAGGGAGGGGGACAGGGACGGGATGGGACGGGAAGGTCAGGTCAGGTCACGACAGTGGAACCCTCGACGTGGGGCTCTCACTCACACAGCCCCAGAGAGGTCCCCTGGCCCTCTGGCCCTGGCTGAGAGAAGGAGCCATCGACAACCCCAAAGAAGGCCCTCATCGGAGCCCTGCGGCGCCTGATCTCACACTTCCAGCCCCAAGGAGGGGAGAGAAAATTCTGTTATGGCTAAGCCACCAGTCAGTTGTTCCTACGGCATCCCAAGCAGACCACGACGGGACTGAGACAGGGAGGGGAAGGACAGGGGCACCCCACCGGACCAGCAGTCTGCCTGGAGGGTTCCTGCTAGCCAGGGACAATGAGAGCACCCTATTCACTGAGGACTGTGAAGAGCCATAAACCAGAACAGTGATGAAATAAAAAACCAAAAGTCCATAAAACCAAACTGAGAGTACATAGATGAGTAAACTGAGGGAGAAGGGCGGGGACTGCAGGCGGCCCCGTGCTAACAGGCACGCGTGGGCAGTGCTGGAAACGGACAGTGTCCATCTGCAATCACCAGTGAACACTGGTCTTGGCAGAGACCACCAACGCACACCGAATCCAGGAATCTCTCAAAGGGCGGGGTGCTGCCTGGTCTTCAAGGAAAAGGAGGTCCCCCAGACGGCTTGTCAGTTGAAAAGGGGGTAAAGAAGTAACAACACTGGCTGGACAGATGGGCAAGTCCGTAACCGAGCAAAGAGCTTTACTTCCCCAAAGGGGAGACAGACATGAGGCCTGAGAGGCCTGGCCCACCTCACACACGGAGGCTCACAGTGGAATCTCATGGAGAGGAACAAAGTATCAGACAAACCTACAAGGAAGAAACTTTAGTTTTTGAAAAGGGTCTTGCTCTTCATGAAGTCAATGTCACAAAAGTGGCAGGGATATTGCAAAAATGTTCCAGGTTAGAGACTAGGGACACCCAGCAACAAGCGCAAAACTGCCCCAGGCTGGGCCATGTCCCTGCACAGGGAAAACCCCATGGGAGACGCGGTCACTGAGCCATGGGAGGGCCGAGAGCGAGGGCGGGGAGACGGTCCTGGCGTCACGACACAGCGCCTCTGCCCTCCTCTGCACCCAGACCCTCCCGCCCGGGGCTCCCAGGGCCTAGGCAGGCTTCAGTCTTCAAACCTTGTCTCTTTCCTAGCTCCTTCTCAAGTGCTAAACACATTCAAACTGTTCCTGTGAACAAACAACTCTCTCCTAGACCCACGTTTTCAGAGTCAAACACGAAGCAGCCACCCCACTCCCTCCCTATCACTCCAAGCTGTCCAATACGGAGCGGAGTTTCCTTTTCAGTCCTCCTAAGAGACGCTCTGGAACTCATCTTACTGGACTCCCCTCCCTTCTCCACCTGCAGAAAAGAAACCGCATTTGGTGGCAATGCGGGGCCACCTTGGCTACAGGAAAACAGGCACTCTCCAGAACTGCTCGTGGAAATGGGAACAGCCCGGTCTCCTGAGAGGTGGGATGGCCGCACGTACTTGGAATCCGACCTTCTTACAACTGACTGGTAACGGAATGAAGGGATCAAGAGAAGATTCGGGAACAGGAGCTCCGAGACTGGGCCCTGTGCTTGGAGCTGACTTCAGTTTCCTCGCTCATAAAATAGGATAATCAAAGACCTCAGAGCATTGCAGGGATTGAGTGAGGGACTTCCCACTTCCATCTGGAACAAAGCGATTCTTATGGAAATCACCTTTTCATGGGCTCACGCATTCATTCCAGGAAAGACCTCAATGCCCCTCGCCCTCTTGTAGAACCCCCCCGTTCCTGCCGCCTCCCCGCTCCTGCTCGGAGACCAGGCGGGAACAGGTAGGAAGACGCAGTCTCACAGATGGGGAAGCAGCGCAGGCAGGGACAGTGACCGAGCGAAGGTCACCAGGTGATTTGGGAGCGGAGCTGGAAGGAGAACGCAGTCTCTGGACCCCCAGGCAGGCTGGCGCCACCAGCCCCAGGGGGCCCCTACCAGAAAGTTCTCCTCCCATGACTTCCGCCCTTGTTCTGCCAAACTGATACAAGGGGTGACGAGGACAGCTCACTGCCGTGCTCGGGTAGCAGCTGTTCCCCAGCTGCCGCCAGCCCCAGGAGATCTGGCCCGAGGCCCAAGCTCTGCAAAGACAGTGCACGTGGCTGCAGCGCTGGTAAGAGGCAGGATCGCAGCCGGCCCGCCGGGAGGCAGAGCTGGGAGGGAGACGAGTGCACAGAACCAGGCATGGGTACTCCGTTATAGGGTAACTAAGCCGCGGGTTCCAGACTTGTGCCCTGGAAGAGCATGAGAGCCAGAGCACTCAGAAGGGCTAGAGGCCCACACGGAAAGCCTCTTGCCAGCTCCGGGTTACGTGACTGTATCACGGGTGACCCGTCGCATCCCAAGACAAGGTGGCCTCCAGGACACAGGTAACTTGTTAGTGCCCCGGCGTTTCCAAGAAAGGAAGAAGAGAGGCTTCAAAGAAGCAGAATGAATGTGTTTAAGCAGAGAAATGGAAGCCCCTCAGCCCCAGTGACCACGCGGGACACTCCCCAGGGTGGGAGACACCGGGCCGCCCTTATAGAGAGAAGGTGGGGCACCACTCACCACACGGGGGGTGCAGCTAACCCGGCCTGGCCCCAGGACCGTACTGAACGGAAGGTGTGTTTAGACAGGAGGGGCCGGCAAGGCTCGCTCCCGCTTGTCAAAATGCACGCCTAGAGGTGACTTGTCCTCCGCCCCCACACGCCATCCGCGGTCACCACGGAGCAGTGGTAACAGCGCTCCGGATCCATCACTGTCCCTGCATGCGGGGCCGCCAGACAGCCTGGCAACGTGGCGAAGAGGGAGGAAAGAATGAGTCATCTTGTGAAAAACGATCGGCCCCTTCCTGCCGGGCTGCAGTGCATCCGAGCCCCGGGAGCACAGCGCTCTCCGACACCCCCACGAGAAGAAAGAGGCAAAGAATAAAAACCACTCAAGCAAATCAGAAAGGAAAGCCGGGCGGAGGACACGAGCAGAGAAACAGGCGCCTCCATGTCTTTGCGGGCCCAGCGGGGCAGCTCGTGCGTCATCGTGGCACAGGGCTCCCCGAGAGCCCTTCAGCAAGGCGTCCCACGCCCCCCTTACATAAAGAGCAGCCTCCGCAGCTGCAGGCACCGGCCCATCACTCATCTCCCTCTGAAGGGGCGGGAAGCAGCCTTCCCCAAGGGGCCACCACCTCCACGGCGCTGGCCCTCTCTGCTCCTGAGGCACACGCTTCCACGAGGAGATGGGACCCCTCCCTGCCCCCACCCTGCACGCACTGGGACCCCGGCACCGGGGGGTGGGCCTTGGGCAGCGCTCTCTGTGGGTGTGGGAAGCACCCCAAGTCTAGCTCCCTCCCAGACCTAGCAGCACACGGGCCATGCACGCACCTTTTAAACCAGTAGACCCTCTGCCAGGAACCCCCAGCTCCGGTACGGGTGACCCCAGGCTCTCTCACTCAGTCTCGTCCTTGCCTGGGGCTGACGGCTGGCTGCTCTCCCAAACGCCTTCTCCCTCCTGCGTGACCGCACCTGTGACGGAGCACAGCGCTGCCTGCGAGGGGTCGGCACGGTCCGACCTCCCCGGAAGCAGGCCCACCACCCCGCACTACTGGTGGACAGAGGTCCTGGTGCCGTGATGCAGGTCGGCCTAATCCGGCCTTCGGACCCTGAAAGGAAGGCTGCTGCCCATCATCATGCCCTTTGTCCTTCCCTCGAGAACACACCAGACACACGTGCGTTTGTTTCAAATGGAGGTCCTGACACAACAAGGAGGTACACCGCCCGCAGACCGGCAGGCTGCCTGGAGCGGGGGGCCAGGATGACCTGGGGCAGGAGGCTTCCTGGAGTGCAGCTCCCCCACCGGGGACCACAACACAGGGACAACCCTGACCTCACCAGTTTCATCCCCCCTGCTGCGGCCCCGAGGACACAACTGCTGCTCTGGGCACACGCACCAGCACATGGGTCTCTCGGCCCCACATGCGCCCCTCAGCTCTGAGCGAGGACCCCAAAAGCCCCTGCGGCATTTCTCCCTATGGTCCAACACAGAAACGAACTTCAGGCCCTCTTCTCACTGCACGCTGTTTCCATCTCCCTGGCTCCTCAGTGTCACTCTCCCACCTTTTCTGGGTGCTCCCACCACACCCCTGTAACTTGCCACGTGCCGCCCCTGTGTAAGGCCCTGGCCCCACAACCACCAGCCCTGGCCAAGCTCTGGTCACCGCTCCTACACGGCAACCACGGCCCCACAGGCTTCTGTCCCCTGTGCCCACCCTTGCTGACTCAGAGAAGCCACACTCCGAGTATGAAGCTTTATTTTTTAAAGATTTTATTTATTTATTTGACAGAGAGAGAGAGATCACAAGTAGGCAGAGAGGCAAGCAGAGAGAGAGGGGAAAGCAAGCTCCCCGCTGAGCAGAGAGACCGATGTGGGGCTCGATCCCAGGACCCTGAGATCATGACCCGAG
Organism: Nasua narica; assembly: GCA_028533885.1. NCBI lineage: Eukaryota > Metazoa > Chordata > Mammalia > Carnivora > Procyonidae > Nasua > Nasua narica. The sequence goes on along the minus strand of JAPYYJ010003243.1, from coordinate 147 downwards.
CCGAAGGCAGAGGCTTTAACCCACTGAGTCACCCAGGCGCCCCTGAGTATGAAGCTTTAAAAAAAGTTAACAACAGAAGTGCAGTGGGAGAAATCATGTACAAAATGTTAGAACCAAGCATGGAAACGACAAGCATCTGAACGATTA
>JAPYYJ010003242.1:0-11797 GCA_028533885.1 Nasua narica | reverse complement strand
GTAAGGTGGTATCTCAGTGTGGTTTTGATTTGAATCTCCCTGATGGCTAAAGATGATGAACATTTTTTCATGTGTCTGTTAGCCATTTGTATGTCTTCTTTGGAGAAGTGTGTGTTCGTGTCTTCTGCCCATTTTTTGATGTGATTATGTTTTTTTGGGTGTTGAGTTTGAGGAGTTCTTTATAGATCTTAGATATCAGCCCTTTGTCTGTAGTGTCATTTGTGAATATCTTCTCCCATTCTGTGGGTTGCCTGTTTGTTTTGTTGACTGTTTCCTTTGCTGTGCAGAAGCTTTTTATCTTGAAGTCCCCAAAGTAGGATAAATTATTAATCAGATAATTAGTGAGCACTTAAAAGAAAGAAGTGGTGATTAGCATGACTTTAGTAAGAAGTTATGTCAGTCAATCCAATCTCTCTCCTGTTTTTTTTTCCTTAAAAAAGAAAATATCAGTTTATTTATATCTTCATTCAGTTTTAGGAACACCTTAGGTGACTTACATACATATACTACAAGAGGAATTATAACAAAGTGGAAAACTGCATACATTTATTGGGTTTATATTCTGGGTCCTTTAGTAAGCAGTTTACAAGTTATTTCATTTTATCCTGAGCAGATCCCCAAACAGCCATCCCCACAGTTTTTATAAGATGCGTAAGAGGTCCCCAGTAGCTGTTCCGGAAGCACCCAGGACTGGTATCTTACAGGAATGATTCATTTGGGGCAGAAGTGAAGATATGTTAGAGCAATGGTTCCCAAACATTTTGGTATTAGAACCTCTGTTATTTTACACTCTTAAAAATTACTGAGTACACAAAGAACTTTTGTTTATGTGGGTTATGTCTATTGATCATTAGAAATTAAAACTTCAGAAAATTTTGGAGCAGGAATATGTAAGCAGATTGCAGTAGCTGTCAGAGGGATGACGTCATCATCACTTTGTCTAGTTTCTGGAAAATTCCTCTGGATTCTCATGAGAATACAAAGGGAAAGTAACTTTTTAGTGTTATTATGAAAATGGTTTGACCTTGCTGGCCCCCTGACAGACCCCCTGAAATTCAGGCTTCCCCCTCAGGAGCCCCAGACCACACTTTGAGAATCACTGTTCTTAGAGGAAGGATTCAGCTAACCTAGAGAGAACAGACTGTGGTATCTTGCATCTACATGTATCAAATTGGAGCTGAAGCAGCATTCTGAAGTTTATTGGTTGGTGGACTTGCCAGTCTTACACCTCAGTTTAAGGAAAGGCAGAGAGGTGCCAGGTGGTAACTGTAAGCAGTCTATACAGAGTAGCACGTAGGTCATCAGAGAAAAAAATATTTCTGACATTCCTTAAGCTCATTAGTACAATCACTCATACAGATGAAAATAGCTTAAAAGCAAAGCCCTTGTAGTAGTTGTCTCTGGAAGGTAGCCTCTCGCTCAGGGGCTTTCCAATCAACCTCTTCTGGAGCGGGTGGGCCGCAGCACAGGGGGGTGTTTCTAATTAGAAATTTGTGTGACACTGTCTATGCTCAAGTGTTTTAAGTAAAACAATTGGAGAGCTAATAAGATGTATGTCAGAAACAAAGTATGTGAATCAAGACTTTTTTTTTTTAAAGAATGAAATTTAACAAATAAGGACGAAGTTCTCTGCATATTTTTAATGAACCAGGTAAATGCGGGGCTGGAGAAAATGATCTGACTACTTTCTATACAAAAATAATCCAGAGGGGAGCGCCTGAGCGGCTCAGTGGATTAAAGCCTCTGCCTTGGGCTCGGGTCGTGATTTCAGGGTCCTGGGATCCAGCCCTTCATAGGGTTCTCTGCTCAGTGGGGAGCCTGCTTCCCCCTCTCTCTGCCTAACTTGTGATCGATCTCTCTCTCTCTGTGTCAAATAAATAAATAAATAATCTTTTTTTTTAAATCCAGAGGTTTTAGTTAACTTCAGCCTTGCAAACTAGCAGTTTTTAGAGCAGTCGCAAAGAACCTGAAGATAGCCTTTAGACAGATGAATAGAAATGTAAGTGTTCTAATCGGGAAGATAATTGTTAGATTCTCTGGAGTAGTTAAACTTCTCCCTGTGTAGCAATCACCAGTCATAAATGCCTTCATCCTTTTGGATAAGGCCACACATCTGCCAGCACCTGGCATCCATTCCGAGAGTTATTAAAACCAGGCCACTGGGCAGCTAACTCATGCTGTAACCATACTGTCATGCCTCGGTTTCGTTGGTACGTGGACCACCTGGGACTTTTAGATATTAAAGTGACTTCAGATTTTGTTTGGTCTTCATGATATTCAGCTTTGCCTCTCAAATCACGGTATTTTTTCACTCTGTGCTCTTTAAGTTTGCTGACCTTCACGCTCGGATACTTGTGTTCCCTTGTTACATGCTGCATTGTCCCATCACACTCACCCGGGCCAGCTCACCTTTTAGGTCTGGTTAATCTCACCACCACCACCATGTGTGATTTACTCCCTAAAACAGCTGCACTGTTTGTGCAGCACTTGGAATACTGCTTGGTTCTGGATGCCATGTTTTAAAAGACATTGACAAAGTAGAGATGAAGGTAACTAAACCTTCAGATGAGGGCAACTAAACATCCAGATGAAGGTAACTAAACTGAGTGTACAAACCAAGCCTTGTTTTACAGTGTGACCCAACCTGTTCTCACTCCCTTTCCTGCCATTGTCTCTTTAACTAGTCTGTGTTCCACTCACACTAACCCACCCACAGTCTCTCAGGTGTGGCATCTTTTCTCAAATTTTCATTCTCTGCTCAGACCACTTCCCTGTCTCTGGGATGAATTCCTACTTAAACTTCAAGACCCAACTCAAATATTTCTTCCCTAGTGATTTCCCTTGACTTTCCTAGGTATTCTTATCTCTGGGTTCTCACAGAGCTTTATACATGCCCGGATTATGTACTTAATCAAAGTATAATCTCATCCACGGTTTTTTTTCTGTAAAAGACTGTATGGTAAATATTTTAGGCTTTTGTCTGTTTCTCTCTGTCACAGTTACTCAACTCTGCTGCTTTGGTACAAAAGTAGCCGTAAATGAATGTGACTGTGTTTCAATAAAACTTTATATGGACACTAAAATTTAAATTTCATGTAATTGTCATGTGTCAAGAAATAGCCTTCTTTTGATTTTTGCCCCCCAACCGTTTCAAAATATAAAAACCGTTCCTCGTTCCTGGTCGGTACAAATCAGGCGGCAGCTAGATTTGGGCCACTGACTGTGGTTTGCGGACTCTTGATCTCATCGACATGTTTATTCTTTCAGTCACTGTGGCACTCATTCATTTATGAAATATCCGTTTTCTGGCTCTTCTTTTAGGTACTGTGAGTGCAGGGGTGAGAAAGACATATTAAGGCAGGATCTTCTGCATTCAGTTGAACTTGCTGAGTTGAAAGACTTTCTGTTTCATCTCTGTCCCTTAAGAATAGTATATTTCCTGGTACATTTTGAGATGAAGTAGTGAAGATTGAAGATTGAACAAGGAATAAGCTATTAAATCTTAGCTAATCATTTCTCCTGTGACTGTGGTTATGATATCTTGAGTGTGAGAAAGAAATACTAACTAAACACAGTGATAAATTTTAACATTATTTTGGAAAGACCTTTGTTGAATCTAGATGTGAGGGTAAAGTATACATTTTGTCTGTTTTGTTGATGACAGCACTATTAAAAGTGATGTACTTTGAGGTTTATTTTGTAATGAATTTTCTACATAGTTTTTGGTATGAACATTTTAAGTAACATTTAACTTTTATAAAACTATCTTGGGGTAATTGGGTGAACTATAGGGGAGGGGAAGCTTTTAACTAAAGGGAAATTTCCTCTCATTTGGATGTGCCTTTTTTTTAAATTTTATTTATTTATTTGACAGAGAGAAAGATCACAAATAGGCGGGGGTGGGGGGGTGGGGGGGGAAGCAGACTCCCTGCTGAGCAGAGAGGTGATGCGGGGCTTGATCCCTGGACCCTGAGATCCTACAAATGGTGTATTTTTAAGGATTAAAAACTTGGGTTGAGTTATAACATAGTAAGTAATTCTTTTACTCATAGAGATTAACTAGCTTTTTTCTTACTTAGCACTTTGCATTTATGTGGCTTTTCGAGGTTATAGGGTACAACCTTAAAAATACTTGTTACCTCACATACTTTTAATCATTACAATGTGATACATGCTTATTTTCTGTTTGTAGGCGAGATAAACTTTGGATTTGCATGGAGTTTTGTGGAGGTGGTTCTTTACAGGATATTTACCATGGTAAGACAAAAGTTATGTTTTATACACATTAAGTAGAATTTCTTAAAATATAGTTATTTACTATATTAAAGCATTAATGTTGTTTGGAGGAAAGCATGTTTTATTATTGTTATTTAGATACATAAAAGAATGTAAGATCTGTACAGATGAAAGGAGCATTTGCATTATAAGTTGCAAAATTATGTGCAATTGAATTATTTGCTAATTCTAAAGAAGACATTATATATGGTTAGTTCAAAATTCCAAACTCAGATTTGTAAGAAACATGTAAAGGCCTTGATGGTTAACACTAAGCTGGTTAATACATTAGTAGTATTAATACAAAAATAATTGATTTTGCTCTCGTGTATTCAAGAAGCATCAATTAAATTGTTTACCTTTTTAAATACTAGATTCTAGGGAATTAAAATTATTAAAGCTTTTTTTTTATTAAAGCTTTTTTTATTGAGATTTCACTGGAGTATGTAAGAAAGATTGTTAAGTACAGTAACAGTGTTTATGGTCTTTCCTTTCTCTCTCTGTCCCATTCTGGTTCTATTAATGGGTTATTGTCACAGAGTAGGTATATTCTTTTACTGGAGCTGTGCTTTTTGATTAATGTAAAATAAAATACTGTCTTAATAAGTCATGTCAATTTTACGAAAAGATATTTTGGAAAATTTTTTCATTTTTCTTGATACGGGATTTGGGCTCAGATTTCCCAGTAGGGCCTCTTAAGTGGTTTGGGGGACTGATTGTAATAAAGCAGATGTTTAAAGACTATTTGGATAGGAATTCTACTGTCTTCATTTCACTTCACTTTACTGTATCTTCTTGGTGTAGATTTTATTCACCGTAAAGATTGACATAGTAGTATTTTAAAGTACTACTAACTACAGTTGGAATGGGAAAAAGGAAATGATAGATTTTCTGCAATTGTTTTCGAAGGCTTAATGAAGAAAATGGGTTTTTAGTTGGTCTTTAAAAGGTACATAAACTCTGCGTAGAAAGAAGAGGTAGAAGTACATCCTGTGAGATGAAACAGAGGTACAGTGCCATGAAATGTGACACGTGAGATCACTCTTACTGGTGTAGGGTTTGTATTGGGGGAAATACGGTCAGATATGGAGAGCCTTGAAAGCCAGCTGGAAGAACATGGGAACATTACTGCTTTATGAAAAGTTATTTTTTTCTGAGAATATTTTTTTATTAAGTATGACCGTTCTTTATATTTGAGCATTTTTTTAATGAATGGCATTTGATTTCAAAGATTCAGTGAAAATTGAGAAATATTTGGCATTATTTTGCATTGCGGGACATACATAGTATTTCTGGAAGCTATTCAAAAAGCTATTTCCCTTTTTTGTCTTAATTTGGACTAATTTATCTACTATTTTTTTCCAATACTTATTCATTTAACTTCCTTTGTCCTAAAATTTTTCCAGCTGGGTCTTCTAGGGGTGTACTCTTAGTCTTTGAGTCTTTGACTTTCGTTATTCAGTCGTAGGTTAAGTGGGGCATAGACAGATATATTTCTGTCAGCATTTTGAAGATATTAGACCAGTGTCCTCTAGCTACTATAGTTGTTGGTATCTTCTGTCACTCTAACTATGTATTTGTCCTTTTCAGATAATCTTCCTTTCTAATCGATTATAAGATTTTTTTTAATCTTAATTTCTGGTGTTTTTAGTACCTAAACATGGATTTACATTTACTTTCCTTGCTTAGACTTAAAGTGCTTACCAGAGAGGATTTAATTTATTCATCAAGCCTGGACAGTTATCAATTATTATCTAAAATCTTTTCTAAAATCTTTTCTCTCTCTTAAAATATTATCTTTCTGATCTCTCCTTTTAGAATGTCAGTTAGATGTACATTAGATCTTCTCTGTGTCCCTTAAACTCAACTGTATATTTTGCACTTTTTAATCCCTCAGTAGACACTGAGGATACATGTAACTAACTATCTTATAGTTCACTGATTTTACAACTGTGTTTAGTACATCCAGTAGGTTTTAATTTTTGGTAAATGTATTTCTCATTTCATTTTATATTTGTGTCTTAATCTCTTGTAATTTTTCATTACTTCTTTTAAATCTTTAGTTTTTTTAAGCATACCTTTCTTCAGTCTTTCTCAGACTGCTAAGTAATTCTATCTGATATACATGCTTGCTTTTAGGTGTCTGTTTCTGCTTTCTTCATGAAGAAGCAAGAAGACCAGTTTAGTTACAGAAATATTTTTGTCATGATTGTTGTCATTCCGTTTCAACCAAATGTTGGAAGTAACAAGTAATATGAATTGATTAGTATTTCTTTATTTATACTGATCAGCAACTGGGTCCATGAAAGAAAAGACAATTTTGCAACACCCTGGATATTCTCAAATATATATACAAAGGATTTACATGCTTATACAAACCCCTGTCCCTAGCCACTCGTGACTGCATCCTGATTGCCACCAAGTGGCCTCCTCGTGGCTGTGTATGTAGTCCTCTTTGGCTGGTCTGCAGTGCTCTCTACTTGCGCAGCTGCGTAAGACAGATACCTCCGTTTCTTTCTGTATTTCTCTTCTCTCTTTTATCACACTGTCATTCTGTGGGAGTAGTGTACTCACTTGGGTTACCTCACCTAGTGAAAGAGAAGCTCTTTTCTAATAACCCTAATGCTTGTGGGATTTTGCTTTTTTGTATGTGTAATGCAAAGCATATTTTGATCTGTCATGTAAAATTTGCGAAACCTGCTTTTTTCCCGTTATTTCTGCTTTCTTTTTTAAATTTCTGCTTTCTGAAATATCACTAAACCAATTTTTATAGTTTGTTTTCCTGCTCTTAATTCCATCACTCCATATGATTTTTTAAAAATTTGAATCTTCTTTCAAGAGGGAACTGTATTAATTGTCTATTGCTATATAACAAATGATCCCCAAATTTAGCAGCTTAAAACAGCAAATATTATGTCCCAGTTTCTGAGGGTCAAGAATTCAAGAATGGCATAGTTGGGCAAGTCTAGCTCAAGTTCTCTCATAAAGTTGCAGTCTCGCTATTGGCTGGGACTTAAGTCCTCTGCAGGCTTGAAGAGGGCTCAAGAATTCACTTTCACCTTGACTCACTTAACATGACTATTGGCAGAAAGCTTCAGATCCATGGCTCTTGGCAGGTCTCAGTTTTTTACTATGTGGATCGAGTCATAGGACAGCTTGAGTGTCTTCACCATATGGCAGCTGGCTTCCCCACAGCGTGCAGTCTCCGAGAGCAAAGAAGAAGCTATAAAGCCTTTTATGATGTAGTCACAGAAGTTGTATACGGCCCCTTCCACCATATTTTGTTGTCCAGCGCATGCTCAGAAAGGGAATTAAGTTCCAGCACTTGAGGTGGAAACAATTAAAGCATTCATGGACATGTTTTAAATTACCACAGGTGTGTGGGGGGGATACATTTTGAATTTATATTTTTTCACAAGTTTCTTCTCTCCTTTTGTTTACTTTTTCTTTGAACTAACATTGGAACCGTTCATTGTTCCAGTATAATGCATTTTTTCCTCTGTTTTACATTGAACATTTTCTCCTCTGTTTAATATTGTTCTTTAATAGTTTTCCACATTCTATTATGTCATTTATGGTGAATTGCTTTCCACTTATTTAATAATTTTGAATTCTGAGATCATCTTCAGCAGGAATTCCCTATGGCTTTTGAGAGTGGGTTCTACCGTGGTGGTGGTGGTGGTGGTTTTTCTTTCCGTGATCCTAAGACCTCGGTGTATCTGATATATTTGAACCCTAAACCTGAGTGAAGAAGAGGCCTGTGGTGACAGAATCTAGAAGATATTTTCCCCTATCCAGATCCTGGCCATGATACAAAAGCCTTAGTCTTCTTTTCCTTGTCTCCCCTTTTTAGATAAAGATGTAGCCCTTTGAAGGTTCTGGTTTTATGGGCATATTTCTTTTAACTGTTCCTCTACACATCAGTGGCCTTTTCTTCTGTTCTATTCCCTGTGTAGGGGATAAAACTAAAGCGCCAGCTTACCAAGATTGACCTTTCCTTTAGAGACAGCTAGAATATTTCACATTTTTACCATTCTGATTTTCATTTCCCTTTTTGTTTTTAGCTCCTGGGAAAGTCTCTTACTTTTTAACTTAGCTAGGCATTTAAAAAATTATTTAAAAATTCTTTTCTGTCATTTCTAGGTATTGTTTTCAGGGTTTTCAGGGTGTTTGCCATATTGTGGAAACAAATATAAAGGAGGCCCGTCTTACTGAATGAGAAGGGCTTACAAACCACAAGAATTAGTTATATGACTTATCTTCAGACATTCAAACCCAAACTTGTCCTTAACAAAATCTAAGTGAAAGAGATTTCTCTCTTCTACAATTGTAAAATACCACAAATAGGTAAACATTTTTCAAAGAGGTTACTATCTATCAAAAGATTCCGTCGTTGGAATTTAATTCAGTTTTTAGAATAGTCTCTAAATGTGGAGAGACTTTATTCTAAAGTGATTTAGTAGGAAGAAAGAGAAAACTACTTTAATGTCTTCGGTAGTGAATAGATGCAGAGAAATGATATTTAAATATTATGATTGAGTTACATTACTGATGTAGAAAGTTTTTCATGGTAAGTGAAAAAGGCAGGTTTTAGAAATGTATGTGTACTTTTTTTTTTAGAAATGTATGTGTACTTTGATTCCATTCATATTCTTCTGTGAGATCTATACATAGATTATTTAAAATGTGTCTCTACATAAAATTATCTGGTAGGTTGTAGGCCAAATTATTGATATTGCTTATTATTGAGTAATAGTTTGGGTAAGGAAGAGACCTTTACTTTCCAAACTTGTCTATTGATTGGATTTTTATAGTGAACATATTAATTTTATAGCTATAAAGCTAATAATTTTAGGGAAAAAATATTGGCTTAAAACTAGCTATAATGCAGGGTGCCCAGGTGGCTCAGTCAGTTAAACATCTGACTTTTGATTTTGGCACGGGTCACGATCCCAGGATTGTGAGATCAATCCCTGCTTCAGGCTCCGTGCTGGGTATAGGGCCTGCTTAAGATTCTCTCTCTCTTCTTCTCCCCTCTTCCCCCCTCCTTTTTTAAAGATTTATTTATTTGAGAGAGCATAGAGGGAGAGTGAGAAGCAGACTCCTTGCTGAGCAGAGAGCCTCATGGGGGGCTCAGTCCCAGGACCCTGAGATCATGACCTGAGCGGAAGCCAGATGCTTAACTGACTGAGCCACCCAGGTGCCCCGCTGCCCACCTCTTTTTAAAACAAAAACAAAAACAAAACAAAACTAGCCTTAATACATGCATTACATATCAATTTTAGAAAAACTTTAATAAAAACTAGCCAAGACTCTTGGCCATGATTTAATTCTTTTAACATTTAAAAGGTAATATTGATCAGTGAGGTACAAAAATGAAAATATAATTAATTTCAGAGACTGTTTCAGTCTTTTATTCATTTCACAAACATTTATTTAGCAGCTTTCCCATGCCAGGCACTGCTCTAAACACTGGGGATACAACAATGAGAAAATAAGATTTAAAAAATCCTGCCCTCATGGAGCTTCCATTTTAGTACAGTTGTTTAGGTATATCAAGGCTGTTGCTTAGTGGAATTAGTAAAACTTCATCATTTACTGAAAAATGTGCTTTGACTAATTTCACTGATACTAATTTTCTTCTCTTACAGTAACGGGACCTCTGTCAGAACTGCAAATTGCATATGTTAGCAGAGAAACACTACAGGTAAATCCAGTGCTAATTAAGAAGTACCATTCTTTCTTGGATTCAGTGTTTAATTATTGTGCATTATCTGTTGAGTAAGGATTGAGCATTCTAGTTTGATAAACTCTTGGATTTTAACATTTTTAATTGTTTAGTAAACTCAAATTGTATTTGTAAATAAACACTATAAAGCCTCAGTGTGATAATATGACCTCCTAAAATTTAAGTGCTGTGGATTTTTAGTTTATATTTTTATATTCCTCTTAATACCAAAGAAAGGCTTAAAAATTAAGCACTCTTACAGGAATTGAAACTCTTCCTAATACTAATTGCATTTATACTTTTTAAATGTTATTTCAGACTATTTGCAGAGTTTAGTGGAAAGTATTTGTCTTTAGAAAATTAGTGGTTCCTGCTGAGCTTTGCCTTTTTCATTTTCTTGATTCTTTTGTCTTTTTAGGCTATTTCAGTAAAATTAATGATTACCACTAGACTTTCTGTGATGAATAAATAAAAAACAGAAACTACTATTCAATTAATCACTTAATATGCTCTGTAGTAAAGTCTTATTAATTTTTGTTTGTTTTTTGTTTTTTGAAACTCCAGGGATTATACTATCTTCACAGTAAAGGAAAAATGCACAGAGATATAAAGGTATACGTTTAACCTAATGGCCTCTCTTCATTTTTAAATACTCAGCTCAAACTGTTGAACAATTGTTTTAATCTCTTTGATGAATTTCTTACCCGAAATATGTTACTATAATAAAATTGAGTGATACTTTTAAGAGTTTTATTACTTTTTTAAAGCAGTTTTATTGAGATACAATTCACATACCATAAAATTTACCCTTTTAAAGTATGCATTTGTGGATTAGTGTTGTAATAACCCATAGTTATTTTATAGTTTATCTATAGTTATTTATTTGTAAAAAGCAAATTAGGTCATCAGCTTCCATTAAGTTAGGGTTTTTAGAACATATCATGCTTTGAATATTATAGTAAACTTTGGCGATCTTAAAGAACTATCGTTAATAATGTCTCAAAATGGATAGATTCAGCTGTAACGTTTTCTGATGATCTGTGATTTCACTGGCAGAGGAGAGCAGGTGTACTGCTTAAGCTGGGGTTAGCTCCGTGGTAAACTCGGTACTCTGGCAGGACTCCTGAAGTCATTTCTAAGCGATCTGCCGTCTCTCCAACTTAGTTATTTTCTCCTTTATTTTTCTTTTACCTTCTTCCTTGTTCATCTTTTCTCCTACTTCTTTTCCCCTTTTGTTTTCTAAAGTTTTCTTTGGCATAAAGGTTACTCAGTTTTTAGGGGCGGATATCCTGTTGCTCTTTGAGTCCCTGAAAGCCATGAACCCTCTTCTTAGAAAATGTCCTTATGCAAAGCCTTCATATTTTGCATGAAATTTCAATGTACTGTCAAAACAACTGCTGAGATCCTTTAATTTTTATAAGCCATTTAAAAGACATAAGCAAAGAGCTTTGGAGTTCGAAGGGAGAAGAGATCATAGCATAAGTAAATCAAGAAAGGTACTGTGTTATCAGCACCTAAATGATCTGGAAAGACTGATAGATTTTTGTCAGAAGTGGAGGTTGGAGTGCCTTCCGAGCAGAGGGAACGGTGTAAGCAAAGATACAGATGTCAGAAAGTGTGGGGTCATTTTAGGGAGCATAAAAGCCTCACTGTATTATTGAAGAGAAGAGAAGGTATGAGAGTAACAGAAGATGGGCTTGGCTCCATTACACGGAGAGTCGTGGGCCAGACTTTAGAGTTTGTGCCTAACTGGGGAGATTCAGCCCATTGCCATTGTTTCCACCCTGGTCTAAC
>JAPYYJ010003241.1:0-11802 GCA_028533885.1 Nasua narica | reverse complement strand
TGGAGGGCATTGTGAGAAGGAAGGGAAGGGCGAATGGGGGGAAATCGGAGGGGATGATGAACCAGGAGAGACTGTGGACTCTGAGCAACAAACTGAGGGTTTTGGAGGGGTGGGGGTGGAGGGGTGGGCGAGCCTGGTGGTGGGTATTGAGAAGGGCACGTATTGCATGGAGCACTGGGTGTGGTGCATGAACAATCAATCTTGTAACACTGAAAAATTAAAATAAACATATTTGGGGAGAAAAAATAAAAAAATAATAAAATGGATGAAATCAAAGGGCTTAAAATGTTTCTCTTTTTGGAACCTCCCCAGATTCTAGCTGGAAGGGTTATTCTCCTTATCCTCTATGCTGTCATTGGACGAAGACATAAAACTGATGATACCCTACTCAGGTATTTCTTGCTATTCTACTGATCTGATGATGGAGAAATCTAAGCTTTCACAGGGCTTCCTGAAGTGGAAAGACACCTCTTTGATGTTTAATTTTAGAATTTTATGCATGCCTGTAAGCCTTGGAACATGTGGGACACATTGTAGCCAGTGGCTAAAATAATAGCATTAAAAACTATTAGGTGCATATAAGAAAAATGAGCTCCTCCAAACCTGAGCTGACCACTAAAAAAAGAGGTGAGAAGACAATAAAAGTTACCTAGGGGTGGGAATGGTATGTCGAGGTGACACCGGGCAAGGGTATTCATTCTTGTGAGGGTTTTTTTTTTTTTTTTTGGTATTTTTTTTTCTGATTGTAGCAACACATATTAATTTTGTAACTTTTTTTAAAGATTTTATTTATTTATTTGACAGAGAGAGACACACAGAGAGAGGGAACACAGGCAGAGGGAGTGGGAGAGGGAGAAGCAAGCCTCCCGCTGAGCAGGGAGCCTGATGTGGGGCCTGATCCCAGGACTCTGGGATCATGACTTAAGCCAAAGCCAGACCCTTAATGACTGAGCCACCTAGGCGCCCCAATTTTGTAACTTCTAAGGTATTTTAATACCACCCCCACCCCAAAGTTCACAAATAGTCATATGAGCCTGGTAATGGGTATTTAAAAATTTTGAAGTCTAGAAATATTTCAGTTAACCAAAATTTGATCAAAATAATAGTGTGTATACACTATTATTTTGTATTACACAGAGATACTTATAGGCGCATGTATATGCTTGCCTGCATCTATCTATCTAGATATTGACCATCTAACTATCTACCTATGTATTATTTTTTTTAAAAAAAATTTTTAACGATTTTATTTATTTATTTGAGAGAGAGAGAGAGAGAGATCACAAGTAGGCAGAGAAGCAGGCAGAAGAGAGAGCGAGGGAAAGCAGGCTCCCTGCTCATATGCGGGGCTCGATCCCAGGACCCTGAGATCATGACCTGAGCCGAAGCAGAGGCTTAACCCACTGAGCCACCCAGGTTCCCCCCTATGTATTGTTCTATAGCAAATAGCCAGAGCAGTTTTTGCCAAAAATGTATAGTTTTTAAAATATAATTACATAGTAACGACATCTGTAAAGGATAGGGTGAATAGTAACGATATATTTTTTTTATATGTTGCTTCATAGCTGAGTCCCGGGAAACAGAAATAATACGATTTTTTTACTTACAGAATACAATGTATATACTTGTCACCTTTTTGTCCATGATGACCCATTATAGCCTTTGAGAATAAATGTGCCACTCCTACTAGGGTAAAGATGAGAGTTTAATTCGTCACTATCATAGGAAAAAGATACTGGATTCAGAACACTAGTTTTACACAAATTTTATATATATAACAACTCAATCAATAGTCTTACCCAAAACATAAAGCGTAATTCCTTTTGGGTAATATCTGAATGTTACAAGACTGTTGAACAACCCTGGACAAGATTTAACTTCCACGTTAATATGAAGAGTAGATCAGTTTTTACTGCGGGAAGAGTCAACATAATTATGTAATATTTTACAAAAGTTAAGAAACAGTAACAAATCTCTGATCCTGTGAGTCTCTGTCTATACCTTGCTCTAACCTAGAAACTCTTCCTCTGACAGCTCATGTTTAAATCTTATTAGGTATACACTTAAAATTATGCCAAAACTCCACCCCTGCCAACCACACTATCATCCTCATCACCTCCTACATTCCTTCTATCTTACTTAGTATTTCTAAAACCTTTTTAATCTTATTGTTTCCTTCTCCCACTCTATCCCATAGTTAGTACTTATTTTTGCTCCACCTTTTGGATTTGAATATTATTCTGATTAAGAAGTGTCAAGATTCAATCTCCAAATTTCCCTTTGCTCAAACATCTCCTTAAGCCCACTCAAATGCTTCTCTCACCAGGGTCCCCAAATGCCCTGTTGAGTTTGAGAGTCGAGTAATATGGATTTCACTAGTTTTCTTAGTGGAAATGCTGACTATGGGCTAAGTAAAAAGCACAACTAAAAACAAGTCTCATCTTGGCCTTCTCCAGCTCTTCTGTGTTATGGAGGCTCCAACCATGGGAAGTGAGCAAAGCACTTCCGCTGCCGAGTAGGGGAGCAGGGGCCATCTCTTGGAGGCTGGGCCTCATTTCCAAACCTCCAGTTTAGATGGAATACCGTGAGAGGGTGAGGATTGTAAAATGGAGTAGGAGAAGAGGCATCTGTAAAGATTGCCTGTCTCTGTTGGTGAAAGCAATCTCGGTCCTTAACTTACCTGTTAAGTTACCTGTTGTTGACTTACCTATTCACTGACCTGTTAGGCAAAGTCTGGGCTTCTCACATTCATCATCTGGAAAGGGAGCATCATGAGATCTTTCAGGTATGTTTGTCATGAGACTGGGCGTCATGTATGGGAAGCACACGGCACAGTACCTAACACATAAGTGGGACTGATGAATGGCAGTTTGTGTTGTTAGTCTTTACTTTGGAGAGATCACGGTTTATCAATGAATTGAGAAAGAGACACTGTGGTAAACACATCCTTATCCTGGAATATCAAGTGAATGTGAGAGGGAGTTTAAGGGCTTGGCTGTGACAAGATGTGTTTTCCAGCACACACTTGGAAAGCCATCAGCATCACACCCACTCAATGCTTTTCTCACCAACATCTCCAAATGCCCTGCCATGTCTGAGAGTCTACTAATATGGATTTCACAGTTCTTTCTATTGAAAATGTAGAGTTCATGGGTCTTAGTTTGGGCTGCTACAATAAATACCAGAGATGAGATGCCTTAAACAACAAATATTTGTTTCTCACAGTTCTGGAGGCTGGGAAATCCAAGATCAAGATGTCAGCAGGTTCAATGTCTGGTTTATTGAATGCCTATTTCCTGGTTCCCAGACGGTTATCTTCTTGCTATATCCTTCCACGGTGAAGAAGGCAAGAAGGCTCTGGGGGGTCCCTTGTCTAAAGGCATTAATCCCATTTGCAAAAATTCCCTCCTGACCAAATTGCCTTGGTATGGTATAAGAGATACCATTTGATGGTGTCTCTTAACATTACATCGGCGATTAAGATTTCAGCATACGAATTCTAGGGGAAACAAATTTCAGTCCATTGCAGATAGGTTAAGTAAAAAAGTACAACTAAAAGCAAGTTTCTTTCTCTTGATCCATTAAACACTACTTTTTCCTCCCCTAGGACATGTTTTCTTTTTTAGCTAAAGAGTGACATGTAGAGCTATGTGCCATTGGCACCTGATAACCTCTATTTTCACTTGGAGTACTTAGGATGTTATTATGACATTCAACCCCAAATTAAGGCAGAATATAGCTCTGTTTCTTGATGTACAACAGGAAGGGAGAAGTGAGAGGTAGGTTAGTGTGTTTTCTTTGAAAGGCCAATTAATTATACGGCCATGATTAACTCAAGGAATTTAGGAATGTCTTGAGGATCTTCATTTTGAAATAGTTTCCCTCACTCCATTTGGAGAAAGTTGCTCATACAGGACTCATCTATGAGAGACAAAGAGATGAAAGAGCCATCGAGTCCCTAGTAGTTGGCCTTGCTTTCCTAGGTCTTACTACAGAGAGCTTGTTGACTTCTGATGACAGTGGGGGTGAGGGAGCAATACCACTGAGTTCTGCTTTTCCTCTGAGAATGCATATGACTTCAGACAATTCAAAATCTATCTGGGTCTCATATTTTTCATCTAGAAAATATGGGAGTTGGACTAGATGACTGCATTCCTTCTAGCCCTAACATTATACCAACATCATTATTTGAATTATTGTTCTGACCCTTCACATCCTCTAGGGACTCTGGGTTCAGGAAATGAAAACTGGACAGGAAGTTAGGAGTCCTGCTCTCTTACTGGCTAGTGGGGTGGTAATGGTCACTACTCTCTGGGCCTCAACCTTCTTTTCTGAAATGAGGTTCAGTGGAGAGCAAAGCAGGCATCTTTCTTGCCCACAGAGCAGGGCTGAGGGGCGTGGGGAAGAGCATAGAGCAGATGATGTCAAGATTCTTTCCATCTCTTAAATTCTCTGAGTTATCATAGACATTTTGTCTACCATTACTCAAGCAAAGCTAAAATGAGAGGATTTTATGGAATCTAAATTTCTGGGTTTTGTTCTATTATTATTATTATTATTATTATTTTTTTAAGACCGACTAGTAAGAAGAACACAATTCCCAAAAGTATTTTAAAAATCCAGTCTCCTGATAATATTGATTTCTTATAAGCCCAGAATCAAGCGTTTATAGAAAAACAGGATTTAGCCACAAAATTATTTTCTTTTTCAACTGAAATTGAGTGCATGCGTTTACTGAGCAACACTTACTTAACATTACTCCAAATCCTTGCCCTTATTTGCTAAGAACAAAGGGCAGAAAAACCACATTGTGTTACTATGTATTATTAACCTTACAGATTGCTATTTCTGAGAATTACATAGAAAAATTTATCTTAATGACTAAAGAAAGGCAGTGCATTGCTCTTTACCATGGGGTAATTTGTATGAATGCAATTAACTGCCCTTCCCAACTCAGAAAATCCTGCAGGTCAGAAAGGACATGCCATTATTTTCTGTTGAGTAGATGGAGATCAGTAAACCAGAAATCAGATTATTTTATGTTCACATTTCAATTAAGCAGCAAGGAAGATAAACAAATAAAACTAAATATAGCTTTATAGAAAAAAAAAAAACACTTTTCAGTTGTCTTCTTTAAAATTTCCCAAGCTTAAACTCCTGTAAGAAATAGAAACTTGAATGCTTTCTCCAAATTGTGTATCAAGGGGTCAGTAGCCCCCATTTTATAGATTATCTGGGATCAGTTCAGTTGAGTCATTACTGGATGAAGACATTGTATCTATATGGGAGTATATAAACAAAAGAATACATGGATAAAATCTCTAGGCGATGACTTTTTAAAATATGAATTCCTATGATTCCTCAGCATATAGCGAGCACTGGTCTAACAAATTCTTGTTGTTATTACTATTGCTAATTTCTCTGCTGTTTTGTTCTTGGCCCATTAACATCAAAGTCCAAATAGCTAGAAGTCTCTTTAAGTAGGGTCTCGATATTTTTTGAAAGTTTAAGTAAAAAATTCAAAATTCTTAGGATTTTTCAAATGTAGCATAATTTTTCATATAAAATAAGCTTTTATTTTAAGAGTATAATCCTAGCACACTACAAAAAAGAAAGAAAATAAAATCGTGATTTACCTGAGAGAGAAAGCTGGCTTGAATGCTTTAGCAACAGAAGCTATTTTCCTTGAATGAACAAAATATTGCTTAAGATTTCCACTTCATAAACTTGGTGTCTTTTTCTGCAGTACTTTCTTCAGAGATTTATGACCAAATCACTCCCTGATGAATTCTCTTCAGAAGACATCTGAAGCCAGGTAAACTGAGAGTAGAGAAATATCCTGCCAGAAGCAGCTAGGCCTTCTGCTCATTGTGTTAAATGTGTCAAAACCTTCCGCTCATTGTGTCAAATCAGCACAAATGGTCATCAGCTAGAAACCTGCCTGTCTCACCCTTGCAGCATAAAGCCATTATTAACAGAGCCTTGATTGTTGGACGTTGAGAGGGCCTCCAAGACATCCCGAAGGCAAGGATATCATTGAAAAAAAAAAAAAAAAAGGCATGAGCTCATTTAGAATATTCTGAGAAGGTTCTATAAATATGAACTAGTGTGTATGGAAACCCATACACAGCTGGTCTGACGGGGTCTCGGGCTCGAGGAGGTCTGAGGGCTTGTATAATAATTCCAATTATTATTCCTTGATTTCTTTGCCCCTCCCCAGAATTCTCAGTGGGACCCCAACTCTCTTGTTTCTTTCCACCCTCACTTAAGGGTTCTGGGGACTTCATGTTCTTCCTCCTCAGTGGCTGCTGTAACTTTGCTGCTACAGGAGCCCACATCATTCTAGGCCCATCAGAATGGGCCTACTGCTCCTGTGGTTCTCAGCCAACATTCTCATTAATTTCCTTTCCGGTTGCTTCCTTCCCTTGCCGTCAGAACCTCTGCCATGGGTACTAACAATGATGGAGAGAAGTTTCTCCATCATGGATTACTGCTTTCTAGGTCCCCAAGGCTCAACCTTACTACTGCTGAATTAGGAAATTTGAACATGATGACCAGAGCCCAAGGGTAGCACAGCAAATGTACTCCTTGCCCATGATTGCTCAGGGACTCAAAATGAGGCCTATATTTTATTAGCCTAGTATCTGCCTTCTCTTAGGCTATATTTATCTCCTCCTATCCTCCCTCTTTGTGTGGGTATGCTAATATAATTAGCCTGAAGATTAGGCCCACAGTTTCCTCCCCCATTGCCCCGGGGTTCCTGCTAAGGGAACTCTTGGTGATATGGTCTGACTCCCCACAATCTCCAAGGCCGATGGAGTGAACAGAATCTGTATTAATTTTCTACTGCCACTGTAACAAATTACCACAAACGTAGTGACTCAAGACAACACAAATTTATTATCTTATAGCTCATAGGTCAGGAGCTGGCATGGAGCTTACCACACAAGAATCAAGGAGCCAGCAGGCTATGTTTATTTTTGGAGACTCTAGGGGAGAACATCTTTTCTATTCAGACAGTTGGCCGAACACAGTTCCTTGTAGTTGTAGGACTGAGTTTCTCTTTCTCTTGCTGCCTGCTGGGGATCATGTCTAGCTTCTAGAGGATACCATGTATGACCAATCCAAGATTGCAACCAGGTATGCTGTAGGCAGGATGATGCAACGTTTAATTGGCTAAGCATGTGGTCAGGCCAAATTAATCACATGGACCAAGAGTGGATGGAGGTGCTAATGCTCACAGGGGGTGGGAATGCCACGCAGGCCAAAACAACAGCTGTCTATCATTTTTTTCCCCAGAATTTTGGAGAAATACCACATACAGATTTAAAATCTAAAGATTAAAATAGAAGTTGCAGGAGAAAGAAAAAAACAGAAGTAAGTGGTCTTTATATGATGCATATTATAAAATATTCATGTGAATAAATCTAAGTGACTTAATTTTCGTTTTCATGTAAATATTGCATGTTTATGTGCACCCTTCCATATATTATCTGTATGGTTTTATGCAAATTACTCAAACTCCTTTCTCATACGTAAAATAAAGTAATAGAGTCCCCCTCCCCCGCCCCCCCCCCCCCCACCCCACCACCACTTCAGAGTTGTTGCGGGGACTAGAGAGAAGGCTTGTGAAGAACCTACCACAATGTCTGGCATCTCTCTGATGTCCAATGAATGGCAGATATCGCTATCCTCATCATCATTTTAATAAATCTCAACCTTTCTCACTGTCAGAAGAACAGTTTAACCTACAGCACTTCTACGTTTAAGTCTTCCTTGAGGGCAAGTAAGCTACTTGTAATGCTCCACTTTAAATGTCAGACTTTAAATGAAATTTTGATCAATTTGTTCTGAAGCCATTAGACCTTCTTATTGATTCAGCTCTGAGGAAAACCCCAATAGTTTTAAATGCACTGATGCTGTTTGAAGTTCATTTTAATCTAACATAAACCAAAGGCAAAGTGAGGTCAGACTAGCGATGTTGCCAACATGAAATTTTCACCCTTCTAAGATTTCTTCCACTGCTGCTCTCCATTAAATCAAGTTTCATTTTATTAGCCAGGATGGATCGGATCCTGAGCCTGTATGACTCTCTTCTCAATCCCCTCTTTCTTACAGAGGTCTGTAAGTTTTTAATTGGCATGGGGTGTTTCTTATTCACTGTTTTATCTGTCTGGTAGCCTTGTGCTAAGCCTACAATTAGTGGCTAAGAATTTCTAGGATACTTGTTTAGAGGTAGGATGCAGAAACACATATATGTGTTTGTATGTGGTTTGGTTACAAAGTTGGGGTAAGTATAAGTGAACTGGGGTGGGAGAAAAATGAAGGAAATATTAGAGAACGATAATAAAAAGGAAAATGATTTTAAAATAACAATGAAAAATCAACTTGGGGTCCATGGCCAGTTTCAGGGGGTGCTGTGAACCTTCTGACATTCTCTGCAAAATTTCGAGCATATGTTTGTATACGTGTTTTCTGGCAGAGGATTTTCATAAGCATATAAGCTATCCAGGAGGGGTGTTTTTTACCCAGTGTTACTGGGCAGAGTGCAAGGATCTTCTGTTATAGAATCATCTTGGCAAATGCACTTCAAATGATTTATATTGTTATTCAGATTTTCTTTAAAGGCTGAAGGACAGAGGAAATTCTCCTGCACATCAACAACCCTCTTCCCCCAAAGGATTCCTGAAGTGATTGATCCAATGTTCCCTAAGGCTTGTTGGGATGTCCTAGCCTGTGCTATAATCAAGCAATGTGACGGGGTTGAGTTTGTACTTTGCCAACCAAATCCTTAGCTCAAGGTTCTAAATCTGAGCTTCATATCACTTCTGTTGTCTGGGACAAGCCTTGTCCCAGACAACAGAAGTCTCCTCAAGCCTAATGAGGAGCCTGGAGAAGCCATGCTGCCTAAATAAACACGGTGTGTGCGCGACTGGTGAACACGGGTGCTGAAAAGACGGAAACTGGGCCTGGCCTCGCTGAAGCCAGAACCTGATGGGGGCAGAGCGTACGATCAGAACCTGATCTTACCGCTGCACCTGGGAGGAGGACTTTGCTGGTGAGGGCTATTCCACCTGTAAATAAGGAGGGGTGGGTAAGAAAGAAGAAACATTCCAAGGGGCAGGGAATAATAACAGCTAACATTTAGTGCAAGCATATTACGCATTGTACACAGTTGTAAACATTTTATAGGTATCTGCTCATTTAATCGTTCCAAAGCTTTGTCAGGTAGGTGCTGTAGTACCCCTATATTTTGCAGTCAGGAAACTGAGGCCAAAGAGATCAAGCGACTTGTTCAAGATCTCACGGCTTGTAAGCAGCAGGGTAGGGTTTGAACCCCGGCAGAGGGGCTCCGTTGCCCACCCTCATCACCACTACCCAATATACTTCTTTATTCACCTTGTCCTATTCTAGCCCTCTCCTCTGGCCAGCCAAAACTGGCCAAACACCAAAAGCGTCAGTCCCTCTTGAGTCCCATGTGGATGAAAAGAGCACTGAAAAGAGAGGGAACTTCTCTCTCTCTTCTGTACTTGAAATCTTACAAAGTTTGCTGCTCCCTCGAACCCTCTCTCTCTTGGCCCCATTGGAAGAGCTTAGTTTACCTGAGTTTCCAGGTGAGCATAGGGCTGTAGCCTCGCTCTACTCCCAGTGCTCTTGTAGATGGCGTCTCTGCGGCTTCCTCTTCTGCCTTTGTTCTCTGCTTCTCTTGGACTAGAGACCTGTCCTGGACTCCCTCCCAATTAGCTGGGGCCCTAAAACTCTTACCTTCTCTTCACTTAGCTTTTTATAGTGGAAGCGATAACTGCTGACACTATTACGTGTGTAGCCTTGAAACGAAACCGCCCACTGCACTGCTGGATAGAAGTCTCCGCAAATGTTCTGGGTTAGGTTGTCTGGGCTCAAGTCCCAGCTGTGTACTGTTAGGCCAAGTAATTATGTTCCTGAATCCTCAGTTCCCGCCTTGGTAAAATAAGGCTAGTGAAATACTCTCTCATCGTCATTGCCGCGAAGATCAAATGAGATGATGCAGGTCAGCTTCCTGGCATAAACTGAGCACTCAAAGAAATGTTAGCTATTATTTATGTCCTTCCATGAGACCAGACCGTAAGAAGTCTAGCTTCGTGGCTTGTGCTGTCAGTTCTTCCCTAAAAGGGGTTAGCTTCTCTGTTCATCTTTGTTCCACCCTGCTCTCTATCAATACGGGGCCCTCCCTTGCAGTGTGCTTTGTGGCTAGGTTTATACAAGTTATGGCAGTCGTGGTTCTGAAAGCTGGGGGCCTTGATCAAGACAGGACCAATGGGGGTCAAGGTAGCTCAGGGTTTACAAGAGTTCCATGTGGATTAGGGGAGGCAGGAGGAGTGGGTAGGAAGTGCTATGGATTTGAAGGCAATAAAATCATAGGGTTTCTCTCCAGTGAGCTTTTAATGGGTCGTATTGAAGGCATAATTTAATTCATGTTCCAGTAGACAGTGGAACTGAGGGTCTTCGTACATTTCCTGATCTTTCTGTGTCATTTTCGGGACAAGGTAAGGGGTTGGGCTGGCAGGGGGATCTTGTAGTATACGAGTATTAGTTTTCTATTATTGCTGCAACAAATTATTACAAATTTATGGCTGAGAACAGCGCAAATGTATTATTTTACAGTTCAGGAGGCCAGAAGTATAAAATAAGTCTGCAGGGTTGGGTTCTTTTAGGAGGCTGTACATGAAAATCCATCTCTGCCATTTCCAGCTGTGTTCTGGCTTGTGGCTTCTTCCTCCATCTCCAAAGTTAACAATGTAGCATTTTCAAATTCTGTTTCTCTGCCTCTCTCTGTGTTTCTCCCTGACCTCTGTTTCCATGGTCACATCTCTGAGTTTCCTGCCTCCCTCTTTCCCTTGTGATCACATCTTACTACCTGATAATCCAGGGTAATTTCCCTATCTCAAGATTCTTAATCACTTCTGCAAAGTCCCTTTAACCATGTTCAGTAACATAGTCGCAGGTCCCAGGGATGGGGATGTGGGCTCCTTTGGGAGGGTGCTCTTCCCCGCTTTGTGGAGCAGGACAAGCTCACACAGGGGAAACACAGCAGGCTCTGACAGCTAGCCTGGCCTCATAGGTTTTCACCAGTGAGAATCTTCAGTGTTGCCATGGTGCATATGGAACCATGGTCCTACTAACTGTGCTTAAATCATTACCCTATTCCTAGATAAGGAGATTTTGTATTAAGCAAAAGCTTGCAAAATATGGGATTTAGGATGTTTAAAATATGTGCCCATCCTCAAATGCCAACAACTCTTTTTGGCCATAAAATGAAATGTTGATATTTTATATAAAATGCACTCACACACAACACACATATTTTTTTTAACGAATAGAAGAAGACTCATCCCAAATGTAGGCTTAGAAATTTACTTCAAAGATAAAAATATTAAATTACTAGAGACAATTAAATTGCCAGAGAAAGCAAGCGAAATCACAGGAAAAGGATAATTCCTACATAGAAATTGTCACTAGCCCCTGGGATCCACAGTATGTGTTTAAGACACCGAATAGCAGGGATATAGGTCCTATTTCAATGTCAGTTTTTAGGACATTTTCCCCTTAAAATGGCCCATCAGTGCCCTGCAGGGATTGGTAGGTATGGAGAAAAATTTGGTAGATATAGGTGTGAAACTATTTTTAAAAAACTTTCATGAATATCACGGTTGTCTGTGAGCATAAAGGGTGTCTTCTGTTCTACCCAGAACCCTCATTGGGATGAGGGTTTGCTGGTGCTGCCATAAAAAAGTACTTATAGACTGGGTGGCTTAAACAACA
>JAPYYJ010003240.1:0-11805 GCA_028533885.1 Nasua narica | reverse complement strand
GACGCCTGGGTGGCGCAGTTGGTTGGGCGACTGCCTTTGGCTCAGGTCATGATCCCGGCGTCTTGGGATCGAGTCCCGCATCGGGCTCCTTGCTCCGCAGGGAGCCTGCTCCTCTCTCTGCTTCTGCCTGCCTCTCTGCCTGCTTGTGTTCTCTCTCTGTTAAATGAATAAATAAAAATCTTTAAAAAAAAAAAAAAAAGAAAATGAAAAGATAAGCCACACACTGAGAGAAGTATTCACAATACATATATCTGATAAAGGACTCATATCCAGATAATTTAAAGAATTCCTGGAGTGCCTGGCTTGGCTTAGTTCAGGGAGTGTGTGACTCTTGATCTAGGGGTCATGAGTTCAAGCCCCAAGTTGAGTGTAAAGATTATTTAAATATAAAAATTTTTTTAAAAAGATTTTATTTATTTATCTGACAGAGAGGAGAGAGATCACAAGTAGGCAGAGAGGCAGGCAGAGGCAGGGAAGCAGGCTGCCTGCTGAGCAGAGAGCCTGATGTGGGGCTCGATCCCAGGACTCTGAGATCATGACCTGAGCTGAAGGCAGAGGCTTTAACCCACTGAGCCACCCAGGTGCCCCTCAATTTTTTTTTAAATTTTTAAAAATAAATAATTCCTATAATTAAATAATAAAAAGATTAACAACTCAATAAAAATGGGCAAAAGTTGGGGAAGAGAAATGAAACAAGATGGGATGGGGAAGGAGACAAACCATAAGAGACTCCTAAACGCATGAAACAAACTAAGGGTTGCTGGGAGGTGGGGGGGGATAGGGATATGGACATTGGGGAGGGTATGTGCTATGGCAAATGCTGTGAAATGTGTAAGCCTGATGATTCACAGACCTGTACCCTGGGGTAAATAATACATTATATGTTAATAAAAAAATTTAAAAAAATGGGCAAAAGACTTGATGAGGCACTTCATAGAGAAGATATGAAAAAGGCAATAAATAACATGAAAGGTGATTGAGTTCCTTAAATGAATTAAAACTAAAACTATAATGACTTCACACCCATGAGACCGGCTAAAATGAAAAAAAAAATTTCTAATACTAAATGTTGGCAATATTGTGGAGCGAAGAATTGGCACTCATACATTGCTGGCACAGATGTTTTGGAAAATTATTTGTCAATTTCTTATAAATTTAGATACTTGCATTATGATCCAGAAATTCCACTCTTGGGTATTTACCCAAGATAAATAAAAGCAAAGGTCTATAAAACTACTTGTTTCTAGAAGCTTTATACACTATAGCTCCAAACTGAAAACAACCCATTTGTCCATCAATAGAAGAAGAGCTAAATTGTGGTACATCCATTCAATGGAATACTAGTCAGCAATAGAAAAGAAGAGACTGCTGACACATGCAACATGAATGAGCGTTGAAGACATTATTCAGACTGAAAGAAGCCGATCACAAAAGTGTACATCCTATGTGATGCTCTGTGTTTGAAATTCTGATTTAGACAACATGAATCTATGGTAATAAAAATCAGAATAACTACTGATGGCAGTTTTGGGATGAGAAAGGGTATGAGTCAACTTTCTGGAGTGATGAAATATTCTATATCTTGATTAGGCTGGTGGCTATACAGGTGTATTTATTTGTCTAAACCCAGAACTGCACTCCTAAAAATCTACTTTTAAAAAAAGTTTTAGGGGCATCTGGGTGGTTCTGTCAGTTAAGCATCCAACTCTTGATTTCGGCTCAGATCATGATCTCAGAGTTGTGAGATCGAGCCCTGTGTTGGGTTCTGTGCTCAGCATGGAGTCTGCTTGTTCCTCTCCCTCTGTCTCTCTCAAATAAATAAACAAATAACATCTAAAAAAATAAAATAAAATAAAATTTTAAAAAAGCGTTTTAGTTCAAAGGAAGAGATAGAACCACTGTGCTTTGTCCAGATCACGCTTGAAATACTGGGTTCAGTTTTGGACACACCTTACAAACAAGAAATCAAACCATAGGTTCCCAGGATGAAGAAGGGTCTGGAAGCCATGATGCAATAATTAAGGTGAGGAATGGGGAGGGCCAGCCAGGAGAGAAGACAAAGAAGGAGTGTCGTTCCATGCAATCCTTGGAAGGACAGTTGTGTGGTGGAAAGCCTACATTTATTCACTGGGTCTCTAGAGGGCATAACCAGAACCTACGAGTGAAAATTACAAAGAGGACAATTTTTCTAGACACCAGGAAATGAGGCTGGTGAGCAAAGCAAAACGTGGACAGTCATCAGGAGGCTGCTGACAGCCTGGACAAATCGTGGTGCAGGCCTGGAGCACACGTGCTATGGAGACAGAGAAGACTGGAAGGAGGAGGGGATGTGAGAAACGGCAGGAAGTCGAGTGGACGTGTGGTGTGTGTCTGTGTGCGCGTGCGTGCGTGTGCGATAGTCAAAGGAGAGCAGTGAACCGGGAACAACTCTTCCATTTCGCCAAAGAAGACATCATCGATCTTGGTATGTGTCATAGGATCTTAGGAATCAGGAAATTGTTTTTAAACATTAACCTTTAAAATTAGGCCATTGTGCCTGACTAAGCAATTGAAATGGATTTTAAAGAAAATGTGACCGAGTCCCAGAGCTATTGGAGACAGGAACCAGAAGCCATAGCGCCCACCTGCCTAACCTTTCCAGGCAATAAGATAAGCTGTCACCATTCATCATACCACCTCGTTTCAATTTCCTGCACTTAGCCCATCTGATACTTTTCTTTTTTCTTTATTTTGAATTTTATTTCGTCTCTCTCTGTTGTGACCTTAGTCCCTGCCACATGCCCTAGCTCCTAGAGTCTCTGCCGGTCACAAGAAGATGCTCCCTCAACAACGGAAGGCTAAGTGGAAATTCAAAGTCAGAGCTCCTTTGTGATGGCTTACTAGTGGCGGGGGTGAATGGGGCCGGCAGAAACACATGCCAGGCAGCGTCAGCCATCGGCCGAAGCCGTGGTGAGCATTTCAGATGTTTGTTTCTTTAAGTCCCACACTCCTAAGACCCCGGTGGCACGCATGCCTGGTGTCAGCGCAGGTCCCCTTAGCCTCGTTCCTGCTCCAGCTGCTTTGCTCAGGCAGGTTCCATGCAGACGGTCGCTGTTTCCCGCCCGGGGCTTCTGGGATGCCAGCGGGAGGGCTGCCCCCAGGGACCCGCTGGGCACTCGGGCGTGTGCGGCTCAGAAGCATAAGCACTAGATCCAAGGTGGGGGGGCGGGAGGCAAAGGACAAGTGCTTCCCCACTTTGTGATCAGGACCAGCAATTCTGAGACGACGCTCACCCGAGGCTCCTGGGAAAGTGCTTCAGGCGAGACAGGCCACCTGGCACCCAGCTGTGGGGGCCAGTTTGGTAACGCTCCCTTCATTCGGTGCTCCTTCTTCCCTGGTTCTCCCTTCCACGGCGCCGTTCTTCACTCCTCCCTGGGATCGTCTCCCAGATCATCTGCACCTACCCGTTGGTCCCAGGCTCTGCTTTCTGGGACAGACATCCAAGCAAAGACAACAACCTAATTTTCATTACCTTGAATCTGAAAGTGCTTTCTTGTTTTAGGAAAACCACCTGTATATATGGGTCAGAAACTTCTGGCAACAAGAGGACACATTAAAATCCTCGCCCGCCCTTTCACGCTCGGGCCACTTGATTGCTGGGACAAACCGGTTAGCAGTTAAGCAGCCTCCCGGGGGCCTCGGCAGCCACTGTGTGACCGTGATTGGCAAACTGTCCCTGAGATGAGCCGCCGCGGGCAGAGGCCACCAGGGGCTGTGAAGACTGAGGGCCAGGCGGGGGTGGGGGGGGTGGCGGGGGGTTGGCAGCCAGCTGCAAGGCACCTGATGGGCTGGACCAGGGGAGGGGGAAGAGATTTCTCAGTTCCCCACAGGCCTACCCGCAGCAACTCGGGGACATCTTCGGAGAGAGGGGGCCCTTTGCAGAGAGGCCTGGGGGCTAGAGAAGGGACAGTTGGTAACTGGCAGTGTCTTCCTCTGTCATGGGATCTGCATCTCCTTCCCTGGTCAATTTTTTTTTCTTCTTATTGAAGTAAAATTTGCATAACATCAAATTAACTATTCTAAAGTGGACAGTTCAGTGGCACTTAGTCATTCACATGTTCCAAAATGTTCCAAAACTGGTTCCAAAATGCTTTCATCTCTCTTCAAGGAAATCCTGTCCCCACTGAATGGTTACTCCTCATTCCCCACCTTCTTCCCAGCCCCTGGCTACCGCTAATGTGCTTTCCGACTGGAAGGAGCTACCCATTTTGTGGAGATTTCATGTAAAGGGACTCAAACACTCTGCGACCTTTTGTCTCTGGCTTCTTCCATCAAGCAAACATTTTCAAGGTTCACGCATATTGTAGCATGTGTTGGAACTCCACTTAAACTAAGGCTGTGTAGTATATCATTACGTAGATGTATACGTATATGTGTATACATGCACGCATACATGTATCACATTTGGTTTATCTCTTCATCGATTGGTGGGGATTCCGGTTGCTTCCGCCCTTGGGCTGTTGGGATGAGCACCCCTGTGATCATTTGCATTCGAGTGTGTGTTTGAGCCCCTGCGTTCAATTCTTTCAGGCGTATACCTAGAAGTGGAATTGCTTACCCGTCCATCTGTAGGCAGGCTCCTTCCCCAGTGCTCCTGTTGGAGCCCCCATGACTCAATCTGCCAATTGGCTTACGGAGAAAATCGATAACTGCTTTAAACTAAAGATCTGTGCAAAGATTTAAGACACCCATCTGAATACTTACCACCTGACCAATACTAAAGGAACTGTCTTTCGAGGATGTGCGAGGAAGCTGCCCCCCGCCCCCCATGCTCCCCTGTCTCCCTCTCCTTCACGGCAAGGATCCTCGCCTTACTATGAACTTGCTCGGACGGGTTGGACGAATTTGGCTGTGGGTGGGCCTTGTGTGCGTGTGTAAGGATAGGCATCGATGCCGCATTTAGGTACATCTATGAAAAACCATTCTGCAGGGACGAGGCAGCAGTGTTTCCGTGTCCTTATTCTCATATTCCCAGTGGGAAGTCTTTCTGCTGGGTAAAGCCTTCTTTATGTTGGTTACCACGTAAGTATCATTTGGAACACACCTTGAAAACCGGAAAAACAGAAAAGGTAGAAAGGACTGGATACTTACCAGGCTGTGGGTCAGCTGTCTGAATTAAAACCTATTACCTCTCCTGTGACAATCTGGGTTGGAGTTGAAGGCTGTCTGTTTCCCGCCACGTGAAGGCCCTGGAGGCTGAATTTGGAAACATCTCACTGTGGCGGTTTTAAGACATTAAGTCACTGTTGGCTTTGATTAGCACTAATTCTGAGAAACGGATGCTTTTTTAAACAACAAATGTCCCAGAGTTCTGTTTTGGCACAGTTCGGGTTTGGAAAGTTAAGCACGGGCCTGTGTATATATGTTAGCGTGGGGGGAGGATGGGGGATCAAAATGGAGACAAGAAATGTCCATTTCAAGCGACGCGCCTAGGGACAGAGAGCGCAGT
Organism: Nasua narica; assembly: GCA_028533885.1. Classification (NCBI taxonomy): domain Eukaryota; kingdom Metazoa; phylum Chordata; class Mammalia; order Carnivora; family Procyonidae; genus Nasua; species Nasua narica. Next base: position 6,317 of record JAPYYJ010003240.1, on the reverse strand, counting down.
AAAAAATATTTGTGGGCAGCTAGGTCTTCTTCCCTCACGCCTCGACCTTTTAATTCAATTGAAGAGCTATTCAATGGAAAGCAAAGGTGTCCAAGCACCTCTGGCAAGAGAGACTCTTCTCTTTCCAGGGGCTGTGACATCCCAGCTGCTGTGGACACTCAAACCGCCCCCACCCCCCGCCCTGCCCCTGTCCCCCCCCACCCCTGCTCGCCCCCTGCCCTCGGTCCCACCTCTCCACCCCACCACCCAACCCCCAGCCCTCTCAGACTCAGTCAGGTTTTCCACCGTGGAGGTCACTGACAATGGGGCAATTAAACGGGCAGAACTGCTGAGGTATTTAAGTTTCTGTCCATAAATCTGCTGGGAGCCTTGCACAGGCCCCGCTTTAATTACATTCTCTCAGAATCCCAAGGTCAACAGGAACAACCCTTAGGGAGCTAGCTCGCTGTTTTGATTTTTAACTCTCCTCTTCATCAATCTGACAAACTATTTTAACTGGTGATGGCTTTCATAAGAAAGCTGAATTTGCATCTTGGGGTTTCATGCATATTTTAGTAATGTATGCAGAAGGAAAACTGCAAGGAGGCATCCAGAATTTTAGCACCCAGAATTTTGGGGGAAAAAAAATTAGCAACTGTTCCAAGGAAAACCAAGCTTTCAATGCTACAGTGCCAAACAAAGCTTCTCTTTCCATCTCATCTGCACAAAATAGTAGTGTCCCCGCAGCCCCTAATAGTTGACAAAGTACCTCTGTGCCCCCAGCACCGTGCAGTGGAGTCCTTACAATTAGTGTCTTAACGCCCACTTTCCAGATGGAAGAACCAAGGATCAGGAGGAAGTAGGGCGTGGCCAGCGCAGACTCAGAAGCGAACTAGGATCCAATCCTGACTCCACCTCCATTAAGTTACTTCATCTCTCTTTGCTCAGTTTCCACATCTGTAAAATGGACCCAATGAAACCTTAGTAACTGGATCTTATGGTTGCTGAGAAGGATTAAATGAGTTTGTTTATGTATTTAACTTAGCCGGGAGCATTCAGTAAAGGGCCCTGCCACTCCCTCTGCTGTGACAGGCTTTAAATCCCTTGGCTTCTCAGATTGAGCTCCCAGCTCTTGGTTTTTATTAAAGTGAGGCAATGAAATCGAGACATCTGTGTAGGCCACTTTACTGGAAAATCTTCATAAAACTCAGTTTTCTCTTTGCTAAAGTGATGATGAGAATAGTTTCAATCTCACAGGCATAGGAATGTTATGAAGATCAAGCGAGGTAATAAGCACAGGGCTGGCACATGGTATTCAGTGCCTCTTGTTAAATACTATTATTACAAATAGATATACTATCTAAAGTCTATTATTACTTGTACTATTACGTAAGCTTTAAAATCTATACTAGTTTTCTTGCCATTCGACCCTTATCAAGGAAAGGAAAAAAAATGATCAGTCTTACTTTTCATAAGAAGAACTTATAAGACTATTCTTCAACCATATCCATATGATTTCCATTTTCAGACTTGACCATTGACTTAGCTGTGCCATGTGCATTGTAATTCATGTACTCAAGAGCCAAGCTTCCTGGAATGGCATCAGGAGACCTAGGTTCTAATCTCCAATCGAGCACTAATTTACTGTGTGACCTTGGGCAAGTCACTCGACCTTTCTGTGCCCTTTCTTCCTTGATTGAACGAGAGGATTAAACTAAAGTCTCTTTGAGCACTAAGATCATATGTTTCAAATCTCTCTCTATGCATCGATATATGCGAAAATGATCTGTTCATCATAACTATTTTTATTATTTAAAACCTCGTTGTAATTAACTCATTCGAAACCTTTCTTTTGCCTCTGAGATAATGCACAGTTCTGCAGGAGTTTAACAACAGCAGAGAAAGAATTGGGAAGCATGGACTGTGGCCTTCTGCAGGCTTCTGCCTCTGGTTTAGCTCAAATATCATCCTTGCTTACCCATGAGAACCTAATGTTCGACTAAGGAGCTTGCCCAATGGGAGGGAAAGCGGATAGCCGGTGGTGTGAGGCGTGCCTCCACCTTCTCAGCCCTCAAGGACGCTCTCCTCACTCTTTCCCCCAAACGTTACTTCGGACATTTTTCAAAAATAGCTCAAAATTTCTCTTACCTTACGCACATCTGATGAGGGCGAGAAGGTGGCCTGTGGTGGCCCTAACATTTAACATCTTCGGCACCTTTAAAATGCTCACATTTGCAAGTTGCAAACCATTTCTCCCCTGGGACGGACGGCCTGGATTTCCCTTGACTACTTCCGGCTTAGGTTTTCCGAAGCTTGCTGACTCTCTTTATGAGAGTAAAATAATTTATATTACTTATTAATATCTTTATGATATTAGCCAAGCTTGAAAAGCTTGGTCAAGGGCTTTCAAGATCTGAAAGGAGTTTGGGGTGAAAACAGAATTGGGTTAGGGAAACAAACTGATTCCTCAGAATCCATCTTATCCAAGGACGACTTTTTAGCCTACACAGCTGGCAGAGGTATTTTAAATGAATTCAGGAAGGACCTGATGGACTGGAGTGCGCAGGCGCCACACAAGCCCTGGGCTCACAGAAACCTTGGGGCCATTCTGCCGTTGCTGGCCTGGGGCCAGGCAGCTCTGCTTGGAGTCACTGGTGGGTCACGTGAGTGTCACACTGCCTTCCTCTTGGGCTCAGGGAGGACTCTGGGCACACTTACATCCTTGTCTTTATTTTATATAATATCAGCATATCCCAATAGACATAAGGACAAGTGGCATTTTATAAGGTAATTTTAGGTGGTGTATGAATAAACACTTCTTATGTGAATAGTTACATATTTTATTTTATTAAAGATATTATTTCTTTATTTGAGAGAGTGCATGAGCGAGACAGAGAGCGCGCACGTGTGTGAGCGCGCACAAGTGGGGGGAAGGGCAGAAGAAGAGGTAAGAGGCTGAGCAGGGAGCCCGATTCGGGGCTCAATCCCAGGACCCTGAGATCATGACCTGAGCTGAAGGCAGGTGCTTACCTGACTGAGCCACCCAGGTGTCCCAATAGTTACATATTTTAAAATGTATATTAGAGAATATTCAGCCTTTGAGGTTGACTCGTAATCCCCACTTTACAGATGAGGTTAGGGGACACATCCCAGGTCACCCAGCTGGATGGTACCAGAGTCACAACTCAAACTAGGCAGTCTGGCTACAGAGCCTGTTCTCTTAACCACTGTCATTCCCTTGAATCAGTATTTAAATAGAGAATTATTATGTTACCCATATTGTATTGTACACTTGAAATCTGCTAAGGGTATAGATCTTAAGTGTCATCACCACACACACACACACACACACACACGCATGTGGGGACATGTGCCATGGCTGTAGGAATTCTGATACAGGGATGAGATGGGGTCCTGAATGTGTATTCAGGCTGGACTCCTCTGCTTTTTCTAGGACAGGGGACACTTGGACCTGCAGGATGTGAAGAGGAGCATGGCGGGGGTTGGGGGGGTAGGGAGTAAACCTAGAGAAGAAAGGACGACGGAGCAGTATGCAGAGTGGAGAACTGGGGAGCAGGTGGACCCCCACCACGGACAATTTGGGAGACAGAGAGTTGCTTCACTGTTCTTGCCTGTTTTACATGAGTTGAATGGGGTAACGACCCCTATCTGAGTGGGCTGCTTGAGCGTTAGACTCGAGAGAAGGTAGGTAGCGTGGTCAGGGCTGTCCCAAACTCTAGTAGGTGAGGAGAAGCTGGCGCTGCTCCTGACAGCAGGGGACGAGGGTCCTCAGGATGTGGAAGGGAATGTCCAGGGCTGATGGAGGGGCCCTCCTGGCAGTGGGGGTGGGGGTGGGAGTGGGGGTGGGGGTGGGGGAGGGGGAGGGAAATGTCCCATCAGGAAGGGCAGGGAAAAGGCAAGGACTGCTGTCCCCACCAGGAAGGTACTTGGACTTGAACAGACCCCTCTCAGAGCCCCGTTGCCCAGCCGGGGCTACTATTGGGTGACAGGTCATCGACACCCTGAGATGGAAAATCTTGTGGGCACTAGTCTCACTTGACTCTCGTCTGTTTCTTCCCTATTGCTTCCGTTCTTTAGAAAAACTCGGAATAAAAGGTAAAAAATACACACATGAGGGTTTCACATGGTAGTTGCAAATCCAGATTTGAACGTGCGTGGACTAGATCGTGAGCCTAGTGCGTGGTGTGCTATCCCAATCATTCCTGTGGTTGTTTTAGAACTTCAGCTTATTCTCAGAACATCCTGCCTGGGAGTGGTGTGTTGTTTACTGCCCAAAGTCCGGGTTTTGCCTCTGATGCCTTGGTCAATAAAGTGGAGCAAAGACAACAAAGGGTGGGTGACCCATAGGGCATGACTCAAACACTGGGGGATTTTTCAGAACGTCTTGGCTAATCGGGAGGTCGAGTGCCCTCTATCAAAGTGTTCCCTAGTCTTTGTCAGTCTCTGGGCTCCCTACGGGCTGGGGAGTGTGCTGGCCACACGGGCTGCACGGAGCAGATGACTGATCCATGTCACCTCTCTTACTTCCTGGGGCAGACACGCAGCCATCTGAAACCGCCCAGCGTGGGGTGTGTGCCCCCAGCGGCCAACGACTCGACCTGAAGTGCAACCAGGTACTCTAGGGCCCAAGGAAAGGGAGCTTCCAAATTCATGGACAGACGACAGAGGTGCCGAATGGGGATCAAAGCATTTGCAGGTCCCCTGGCTTCACCCATCACCCCTGGTAAAGTGGAGTGTGCACTGAGCTCCTTTCAGAACAACTGGGCCTGTCATATCATTTCTTTGTGATTTTCCTCTGTGTCTCCCTGTAGAAAAGAGAATTGCATTCAGCCTTTGTGACCCTCATATTTTTCATTACAAAGTCTGTTCTGGAGGTATTGTCCATTGTCGGTTTCAGGGGTTAGGAGACTGCGTGGGGCTTTTTTTTGAGGAGGGAGGAGTAAATTTCAGCAAGATGTCACATGACAGCAATACAGTGATGGAGCGATTGATTAAATTACCGACAGGCGTCTCCCACTGAAACCAGGAAGGGATTTACACCAAACTCGGGGTGGGGTATGAGTCACTCTGAGTCATGAACCACATAACCTCATAGAATTCCTCAGGCTGGGATCACGTCACCTTATCAACAGGAAAGGCGTTTGCCTGAATGTCCATTTCTCTCTCGACAGAAATTATACCTACTTCCCAATCATCGCAGATGAAGAAATGTAGCTGTGCTCTCGATGGTCTAAAGTGGCAATAATTTAAAAATGTCTGTACCTTTTGTTTTCAAATACTGAGTGCTTTGGGGGGAGAGGCTGAGACCATTTGCCCTGTCAGAGCAAAGAGGGTTCAGATAGAGGAAATCTCTAAAGCAAACCATACGAGAAGTAGTGGTAGACTCCGTGTGGCCTCGGCTGAATAGATGGGAAGAGGAGGGACGAGGTGAGGTTGCAGAGGTAACGGGCAAGGGCATGCTCCTGCCAGGGTAGGAGAATGATGAAAGAGGGGAAGAAAAAAAGCAGGGAGAACAGTAAGGTGAAGACAGCGGTTCCAAAACAAGATAAAGGGGCTTGGGTTAGGGTGGTAGGAATGGAGATGGAAAGACAGGGTGGATTTGGGGTAGGTTTTGAGATATAGTTGACAGGCCAGGCCAAGGAAGATGGTCCTGGATAAGCAGCCCCTGGATTATGCTACGTGCAGGCCATTGGTAACCTAGACAAAGGCAGAGGCCGCCCACGGAGAGTTTGGGAACAGAAAACTGGCTGAAGAGGGTTGAGGACACATAATGGGACTGAGAAATTGAGACAGGACTACAGAAACTCTTTCTGAAAGTATTGCATTATCTTGTTTAACTGTTATAATTGTGATATGAAGGAGGCGTTGTGCTCACTCAATTTAAAGATCAGAGTATGGGGGGCGCCTTGGTGACTAAGTCGGTTAAGTGTCAGACTCTTGATTTCAGTTCAGGTTATGATCTCAGGGTCATGAGACTGAGCCCTGTGTAGGGCTCTGCGCTCAGTGTGGAGTCTGCTTGGGATTATCTCTCCCTCCCTCTTTTCCTCCTTCTGTCCCTCCCTACTGCGCTGTCTCGCTCTCTAAAATAAATGAATAAATCTTTAAAAAAATAAAATAAAAAAGGAAGAACAGAATATGATGGTGAGATCACAAAGTCACTAAGGGTTGGAGTGGTCTTTGACTCAGAGTTTGAGCTCTCAGCCACTGTTCTCTTATTGCCTCTCCCTCCACCCCCCCACCCCCCCCCCCAATCCCACAGCTGCCTGGACCATGGAGCCGCCATATAGGGTCATCTAGAGGAACAACAAAAACAAGTG
>JAPYYJ010003239.1:0-11807 GCA_028533885.1 Nasua narica | reverse complement strand
ATGGAAACACCCGGAACGCCTCTATGCTTCCGTATCTCTGAGAAGTATTTCTGTCTTTCTGCAGCTGTACTCAAGCTAGGAACCATGAGGGCTGCCCTGACTCCTTCTCCGCTGACCCTCGGGGGGCCTGAGATGCCCTTCAGATCACCTGCAGACCTCCCAGGAGCAGGAGGTCCTGCACAACCCGAGATGGGCTGTAAAAGTCCACGCGCGGGGGTTCCGTGGAGGGAGAGCAAGAATCTGCTGGGTCCCTGGGGCACCGAGCAGGGGCAGGGGCGGGGGCTATTCCTCCCAGTTTCACTTACCAGGAGCCAAGCCCCAAGCCAGGAACTTCATCTGGATGGACACTGAAAAGGTTGGAAATTTACCTGATTCACCTGCCGAACGCTGACTTTGTGCCAACTGACAGGTTCCACATTAATTAGCCTTCCTCATAACAACGTGTCCCACAGCGCCGGCCAGAGAGCGCGACTGGGGTAGAGAATATGTCCTTGTTCTGGGGAAGAGGTGTTCTCGGGTTCATCACTTAGTGAACAAAGCGGGATTGTCACGAACGCTTCAACAGGGCCCTTGGGGCAAGAACCAGCAGCAAAGTGGTGCAGTTATGCAATGGATGGTAAGTACATCTGAATCAATCGGACTCACTTAAATGGCTTCTAGCCCGCATTTTTCTGAACTTTGTAACAGACGCTTACAATCACGATGATCTTCCCAAGTGCCTTGGCCTCGTGGGTTGTTACATTTGAATTGGGTTTTTCCCAAAGGTGTTGAAGTCCTCTCGGTTCTTTGGGAACTCCCAAGTCCCAAATGGGACCTGATTTTGAAATAAGGTCTTTGCTGATGATCGAATTAAGATGAGGTCATTTTGGAGAAAGGTGCTTATTCAGTATGACTGGTATCCTTAGTAAGAGGGAAATTTGGACACAGAGACAAGGGGGGCATAGAGGGAGACCATGCAGGGGGCGCAGAGGGCTGTCCATCCACAAGCCCAGGAGAGAGGCTGAGGACAGTTCCTTCCTTCACGGACCTATCAAGGAACCAACCTTGCCTATATCTTGATTTCAGACCTGTAGCTTCCTGAATAGTGAGACAGACGATGCCTGTTGTGCATGCCATGCGCCTTTTTCGGTCATGCTCTGCTGCGACGCCCCTGGTGAACGGACTCATGGGTTATCTCCAAGTGTGAATTCCTAGAATCCATCATTCCACTGTCGGCGCTAGAAAGCTGCAATGGCCATAAGACTGGAATGTCGATGATTCGTGAATGAAAGGAAGCACACAGCCCTGCTGGAGTTTGCAGTCAGGAGCAAAAGAACACACCTCTGCTGAGCAAAGGACGGGATGGTGAGAGATGCAAGGGAAGTTGCATTTTGGTTACAACCCATTGGCCAAGCCAACCAGCCGTGCTTGCTTCCCACAGCAGGGGCGGGGGGGCGGGGGCGGGCTGGGGTGTCCTCCACCGGGAGCCTGCAAACAGCGGTTTCTTATTCTGGCTGAGCACTAGAATCACCAGAGTGCTTGTCCCAGATCCAGAGGGTGGGCATGTGAGCAGACACTCTGTAGGGAGTTGGCTATCCGGGCAGCAACAGGGGCCGACGTTGCGCGATGAATAAGGCACAACCTTGTTTCTATCAGAGAAACGACAGCTCTAAAGTAGGGAGCTCTGAGGAGGGCCTCCATCTGCTACAGGCTATTTCTGGAATCTTATGACTCTCTGTTAATTCATTTAATCATTAATTTGGTATTTCATAAAACTGGCATGTTTCCCTTTTTTCTCCAATTATAAAACACTGCTATTCTCTGCGCATTCCTAAATTCTTCGCAGAGACAATTAACGTTATTTATTTAACATGAATCTCGATGGTGGTGGAATCAATCAAACCTGTATTGATTGTATTTTATGAACCTTACTTCGGCATAAAGTCACGAGAGGCATCACGATGATACCTTGAGAACAGTCATTTAACGAAGGAATGATATTTTCATGTCACATCTCCGTTTTCTCACTTTCTTTTGTTTTTTTTTTAAATTTTTAAATTTTTATTTTATTTTTTCAGTGTTCCAAGAGTCATTGTTCATGCACCACACCCAGTGCTCCATGCAGTACGTGCCCTCCTCCATACCCACCACCAGGATTTTCTCACTTTCTAAATAAAAGCTGTGGTAACCAAGCTTGTTGCTCTGGGAAGGATTACACTGAATTTATTAAGCAGTCCCCCCAAACTGATGTACATGTGGCAACAAGTGGAGAGCAATTGTTGCAAATTTAATAATGAATATTTTGGAACAAAATAAAAAATTGAATCAAGATGACAAAGTCCAAAATAGGAAATTGCGTATAAGGTGCAGCACGATGCAGCCGAAGGAGACAGGAGTTCGGAGTAAAAAAATCCAGGTTTGCATCCTAATTCCAGCCAAAATGCAAATTTATCTGATAACTATCTTCTCGTTTATAAAAACGAGAAGAGTATGGATTAAATGAGAAAGTGATATTGTGTGCATAATACTAACCTCCGGGATGTCCATATTGGATTTCAGTTTCTTTTATTATTAAAGAGAATAAGCTTTTACAAGAGTAGCACCAATTTTGGGGACATACGGAGAGCGACCCTTCATTAGACTCTTGTGTTGCTAATCTTCCAGAAATATGATGACAATTTGCTGACACCTGGACCTTCACTAACCCAGTTGTGGTCTGTGGGCCACCAGCATGATATGATGTGGGAGCAAGGAGGGGTGCAGAATCTCCCCCAGACTCACTGGACCAGAACTGCATTTGATTTCCAGCTGGATTATATGCCCATTAGTGCTGCAAAGTGGTGCCCTTGACTACTAAGGAGGGAAGAGTTTAGGGGGTGTTTTGTCAGCTTACAGAAACAGAAGTGTCCCTGAGAATAAAATAAATACATATGTATATGTAAGAGAATGTAATAGAGTACAATGTAATAACATAAAACACAACATAACACAACCCATCCTACCATTTCTATTTTGGTGAAACGCTCATCTTTTTAAAAAGCAAATGGATTCTTGAAAGTTGGCAGAATAGTGGCAGTGCAGTTTTAGGGCTTCTTAAACCCCACATATAAACAGAGTATCTGGATAGTAAAACCAAAGTGGATAGACAACATTTACAACAAAGTTAATTGCAAGGTAGTCCTATAATCTCCAAATTTCAGCCAGAGGGGACGTATTACCAGTAGCTATAAGATCTAGGATTACCAGCATCTGTGGGGGATGGAGCAGAATGAGGAAATTAGACAAGGAGAACCCACAGAATAGCCCACATACGTTCACTGGAAAGCATGGTGGGCCAATGTGAGAAGAGCAGATTAAATTAGACCACCCACCCCACCTCTGTAATAGTGATAAATGCCTGAGCCCTTGGTAGGCGTAGGCTAGTCTTTGCAAACCCTTGGAACTAACTAGCAGGAGCTCCTCTTCAGGGTAGGGTCTCCTATGTAGGCGAGAAACTGCTGGAGAAGAACCAAAACGAGCAAGAAAAGGACACAGGCAAGGAGAAAGATCATTTAGATAAAAATGGGGAGCAAACAAACTCAGAAAAGTCTTAGAAAGGAAACCCCTATACATACTTTTCACTCTATAAAAACAATTCCAAAAACTGAGGATAAATACATTTCCACAAAGGGGAGCAATGGAAAATCATCAGAATCAAATTCTATACAGTTTCTGTTTGATTAAAAGATTACAAAGCAGGTTACCATCCTCGTAACACTTAAAAGAAGAAACTGAAAATAACAGATCAACACATTGACGGGCTTTTTCAAAATGAGCTCAAAGAAATACTAAGGAAATGATACAAGATATAAATGAGAAGACCTCAGAAGGAGGTAATATACTTTAAGAGTTAGAAATAAGAGAGAACATTGTTTGGTTATGAAGACGAAGCTAGAAGAAAAATAAGAGCAAATGCACGGAGCAGCAATGCCTTATGAGAAATGGGAAGTGAAGGGGGGAAATTTTTAGATAAAAAAGAAATGAGATGTTAACTAGACTGATGGTGGGGGTCACTTTTCAATATGTACATGTATGGGATGATCGTATTGTGTGCCTGAAACTAACGCAGTGTTCTATGTCGGTTACGTCTCTGAATGAAAAAAGAAAAAGAAATGAAGAAAGCAAAAGTGTCAGAGAGAATGTGGCCAACACCAAAGACAGGCAAAGAGGATCCAAACTACGGGTAACCGGGGTCTGTGGAAAAGACACTACAGCTTTAGTCCGACAATGACACCTCTAGAAAAATGCTTGAAATTTAAGAATACATATTCAAAACTATGTATTCAAAGGAATCCGTGGAGGCTGAGACTATCAGTACAGAACAAGCAACACCAAACATTCTAACACAATTATTAGACTTGAAAGAAGGAGAAAAAAAGAAAAGAAAAAGAAACTCTTTGGACCAACCAGGCAGAGGGAGAACTTGATTGAACGGGGAAAGCAGAGTCTGCATCGTTAGACTTTCCCACCCTATTGCTTTGTGCCCGAAGAGAATGGGAGTGGAGCGTGTAATATGCTCCAGGGAAAAAAATGAAAAGACAAGATTCTACATCCAATAAATTGGTGTCAAGTATAAAGGGTCTGATGAGCTGTTATCAGCAGGAAAGACTTGGGGGAAACTGTTTCCATGAGCCCCTCCGAGGAAACCCACTACAGAATGGTCTTCACATGACCAGAATGCCAGGCCAGGGCGCTGCTGGTGGAAATGAACCACCCACCTGCTCCAAGGACAAAGGCTAAGTGAAGGTTGAAAGGGAGAGTACACCACGTAAAATCTCGAGTTCTGGCCATTAAGATACAGCACAGCCTTTGGAAAGGGGAGGGGTATTTTTTTTTTTTTTTTTTTTGCCATTTTCAGCCATTCTTACTGGTGGCGTCATTGTGTTCTCCGTCATATGGAAGAGGAGGGACAAAGCCGACAGGTAATCATAGAATATTCTGATTGCCACCCCCTGTGTTTTGAGAATGTGGATTCTTGGGATTGAAGATGGGATATGCAGGCATCATACAAAAGAGATTAAATAAAACCCCCTGAGTCCTGAGTTTGAATTTAACACAGCACAGACTCAAGAGGTGTTTTTCATGTCTGTGTGCACACGGGTGTGCACACGCGCTCTCCAGACCGTGAGACGCTCTGCAGATCGAGAGTCCTGAATTGTTCAGTAGCTACACTTTAAGGAAGAGAGAGAATGGCAGGGAAAACTGTTGATTCAGAGATTTACCAAGTTTTCAAAAACGGGTAAAACCTAAACTGTCATGTCTAAAGATACACATCAGATGGTAAGCTAGTTATAAAAAAAATGTAAGAAAGTTTTTGCTACAGAAATGGGGGTACTGGGACGCCTGAGTGGCTCAGTTGGATGAGCGACTGCCTTTGGCTCGGGTCATGATCCCGGCGTCTTGGGATCGAGTCCCGCATCGGGCTCCTTGCTCCGCGGGGAGCCTGCTCTTCTCTCTGCCTCTGCCTGCCTCTCTGCCTGCTTGTGTTCTCGCTCTGTTAAACGAATAAATAAAAAATCTTTAAAAAAAAAAAAAGAAATGGGGGTACTGGTCACGTGTGTGTGTGTAAAAGTTGTGTAAAAGGGAGTAAAAGATGAGGAAAATTTACATTTCCTGGTCTGCCACCACTCCTATCTATAAATCATGCCGTATTTATCAACTTTCATCTTTGTTCTAGGCCCTGATCAAGTACCCGAGTCCATCAGTGGGGAAAAAAAATATTTCTCTGTTCTTGGGAGCTTATGTTTTAGCAAGCGCAGAGACAAAGAACCTAGTAAGTAAGGAAAGTATACGGAATACTTGAAGGTAGTAAGGATTAGGGAAGACAGGGGAAGTAGCTCAGGAACAAGGGGGATTAGGAGTGTGAAGGTGGGGGCAGAGGCTGCAATTTTGTCTTGAGTGAGCAGGTTGGCCTGATTGAAAACGTGGCCTTTGAGTCAACACAAGAAGAAGGTGCTAGACGGAGCCAGGGGTCTATTTTGGAAGGCAGCATTCCAGGCAGGGGGACAGGAGACGAGGCCAAGAAAGGGACCAGATCACACAGGGCTGGTGAGGCTGCTGGAAAGACCTAAGGGCTCAACTTTCCTCTAAGCAAAATGTGGATCCATGCTGGATGAGGAAAGGAGGAGGAACATGGTGGGATTTTGGTAAAGGGACCCCTTGGATGCTGTAAGGAGAGCACTGGGAGGGGCAGGATGGAAGCAGGGAGCAGGTGCGAGGAGGGCGTGGGGCTGAGAAAGAGACAAGGGCAGCTTGAGTGAGGAAGGTTCTGGCGGGGCTGGGGCAGGGGCTCCCTCTTCAGCAAGTACAGGCCTCCGGGGAGGCCGGATGGTGCTCCCCGGCAAGGGTGTGCAGCCTTCCCTCCTGCAGGCAATGGGGTTCCTCGCGCGTCACTCCCGAGCGGGGTCCCGTTCTGACGGGGTTGCCGGGTATTTGTGCGGGAGTCTGGCTCAGCAAATGGTCCTCTCACACCGCAGAGCAACGGGAGTTCCTGTCCTTCCAGCGGCTCTGCCTTTCCCATCAGTGTCTCACTCCCCTCTCTCCTGGATCTTCCAGATGACCGCGCTGGTCTTCCTCGGAGGCCTTTTGTCTGGTTAGTTTGCCGATTTCAGACCTGAAGCACACACGCGTGTGCACATCGGCGATAAATTCCCGTGTTATCTCGCCCCTCTAATTGTTACAAGCCCCGGCAAGATGGTTAGCTAATTAGAGAAGATCTTAATTACAGCCACGGACATCATAATTACACCGTAATCCTTCCCCAGCCCTAAACTCTTCCACCGTGAAAGGCTAATACTTGCGGATTTACTCCAGATTTTTACATCCAGGTAAATTCCGAGCTATTATCGAAATAGCTAAACTGGTCACCATGAAACCTCGGACCCCTATCAGTGCTTCTGGGTTTGCTTGTCATTCCTCACATGACTTTCTCCCTGCTCACTAAGTCCCAAGAGAATTCATCATTACTCTTCTTTTTGAGATGCCTGGTAACATTTGGTGCTTACCCTTTGCTTTCATTGCCCGCCAACTCAGTAATGTAATATTTTAAAAAATTATACATTTACCGAAGTTTGGATAAAGATGAAGTATGATTTCTAAACTCATGACTCAAATGAGTGGTTGGCGAAGGTGCTCCAAGCTGTCAGGATTTGGGTTTAGCTAAACGAAAATCTTGCTATTAAACATTAATTTGACTTATTTTTTAAATACGGTTTAAAAAAGGGTTGAGATTCATGGGCTACAGAGCTCCAAAGATGAGGCAGGTATAGGGTGAAGAGGGTGCGTGTGCGTAACGGAAAACCCTCCGTCCGTCTGCCCAGGTGAGCATAGCAATGTTGCTGGACATTTATTTGATGCCAAATGAAGGCATAAGTCATAAAATAAAGAGGAAAAAACCCAGGAACACACTAAGCCAGTTCCATGAGGAGTGTAACAAAATTGCATCGATATTTATTTTATTCAGAACCCTGTTTTTTTAAATTTTTCTCACCATTAGCTTACACAGTAGACCAGGTTGAATACGAACCTTATCCTCTTAGACATCTTTTCTCTCCCAAACGGTCTGGGAAATGGATCTGCACATTGAGAATAAAAAATAGGTTTAATTGACCGAAGGCTTTACCCCTGTTCGGGTGTTTGAACCCCGCAGCTGATCTTCTGAAGCTGCTGATATTAACCCTTCTTTCTACACAAGGGACCCAACTGAGCAGCTGTGACCTGGCGTTGGAACCCGGGGTCTTCACTCTCTCCCACAGCATGCGGTCTAGGAAGTGGTGGGGATTCCCTTCTGATGGAGAATTTTACGACTATAACCAGGGTTGGGGAGGTCGCAGTGCACAAAGATTACTTTCTTTTAAAGCAAGAAGGCTCGTTTCAACCCAGACTGATGGCTGAGGGAACAATACCCATTTCAGCCATGGGGGCGTTTTGCAAAGCCAGAGGTCTGAGTGTTTTTGTTCTGGGGGATCATTTCCATTGCAAGTTTTTCCACTGTCCTCTGTCACTTATTTCTGGATTGTCACAATCGGTCCTGGATGTTTGGAAAGTCCAGTTGAGATCCCGGCTCTCCAGTGAGCGTGTCCATTGACACTGGGGAGTCTGTTCCTCGTGGTAATAGAATGGAGGTAGACCAGAACGCCCAGAGGGACTGTATTGGGTGGAGCTGTAGACATGACAGTATCAGTATCCCGCACACCTTGGGGTATTTCCTACATGCCAGATGCACTTCTATTCACAAAGTTTGGGGAATTAAAACTAGGACATCAGCTTGGTGCATTTACAGTATCAAACCCTCCCAGTGCATCTCCTGCCCCAACAGGGTCCTTCATGGCTCGGGATCCAAGCCAGGATCACACCCTGCATCCCATGGCCATGCATTCTCGGTTTCCTTCATCCCCGTTCCTCTTCTTTCTCTGACCTTGACATTCTTGAAGGGTCCAACCCTCTCACTTGTTCAGTGTCTCCCAATGTATGTTTGCCTTATGTTTCCTCGTGGTTTGATTTGGGCGATACCGTTTGGGCAGGAATGTTCCCGAAGGGACTCTGTGTCTTCCCCACGCATCACATCGGGAGGCTCAGTGGACGTTGGTGCCAGTGCTGGGATGTTGGCTCTTCTACCACTTGGTTAAGATGGTGTTTGTCAGGTTTCTCCACTGTCTTTTTAAGTAATATATATGATGAATTTCTTGATTAATAAGTAATTAATATCCCATATTAATATATATGATGAATTTCTTGATTAATAAGTAATTAATATCTTGATTAATAAGTAATTAATATCCACATAAATATTTTATTCCTTATCAGACTCTACCCCTCCAGACTTATCACCCGTTGATGATTTTTGCCTGAATCGATGATTATTATTTGGTTGCCAAACAGAAATTTTCCAATCCCATGATCTTTGAGATTTGTTGGTTGGCAATCTACCATAAGGGAGAGACTCTCTTTTTCATAGATTAACCTGTTACTAATTAATACATACAATACATTCATATTTTAGTCAGAGAGTTGTGATCCATTACTATCATTACAATATTTTATTTATTTGAGAGAGAGAGCACGTGTACATAAGCAGGGGGAGGGGCAGAGGGAGAGGGAGGGGCAGAGGGAGAGGGAGAAGCAGGCTCCCTGCTGAGGGGGAAGTCTGATGGGGGCTCCATTCCAGGACCCCGGGATCATGACCTGAGCTGAAGGCAGATGCTTAACCATCTGAGCCACCCAGGCGCCCCTTTTACTATAATTTTATTTTCTTTTCATGCTCAAATTGTCCCAGATTTGCCAGTGGGAGCCCCTTCAAAGCAACCCGGTGTTCTTTTGAATGACCCCATCATTCTTTGAACACCTCTGTGTTTTTTGGTACAATGACTTATCTTGCATTTCCCCCGCCAATGTTGTGAAGTCAACTGTTCTTAGTGGATGGTCAGTTAGTTACTGGAAGAGGCATGTTAAAATCTCCCTCTATGATAATGAGGGAGCTTTTTGTAGCTCTGTCCATTTTTGTTCTATTTGTAAGGTCTGCTAATAGGAACATCTGCCCCGTACATTGTCGTATTTGTAGGTTTATATAGTAATCTTATTTCCACTAACATTTTTTTGCCTTAAGTTTTAGTTATCTATTATTGAATAAATATCCTCGTTTATTTTTTCTTTAATGTTTTCCTGATGCGTATTTTTCAACCTTTTACTTGCAATCTCTTTGTAGCCAGATAATTTAGTGTGTGTCTTAGAAAAAGAGGTAGCTGGGTTAAAAAAGAAAATCGATTAGATCTAAAAATACAACTTGATATATTTTTTAAAACTGACATATCCAGCCCCTTTAAAAATTTACAGTAATTGATTTATCTGGATTTCTTTCTAACATTTGCGTTTGTGCTTTCTATTTATTCTGATTTTTCTGTTTTCCCTCATTTCTTGCTTGCTTTGAATTTACCATTAAGCGCTTGTTCGAGTTTATTGCTTCCCCTGTGCTACTTTGTTGTGCATCTTATTTCCCTTCTTTCCCTTCTAGATATTAATTTTAACATGAATATCTACTCTCTAAAAATCTTGACCACCCTAGGGGTGCCTGGGTGGCTCAGTGGGTTAAAGCCTCTGCCTTCGGCTTAGGTCATGATCTCAGGGTCCTGGGGTCAAGCCCCGCATCGGGCTCTCTGCTCAGCAGGGAACCTGCTTCCCCCTCTCTCTCTGCCTGTCTCTCTGCCTACTTGTGATCTCTCTCTCTGTCAAATAAATAAAATCTTTTTAAAAAACAAAATAAAATAAAAACTCTTGACCACTCTAAAGGCACCAGTATAGTTTAACCCTAATTATTTCCCTCCCCAATGACATATTATGCATTTTAGCTCTATCTTTTTAAAAACATTTAACCCCTAAGAAATTATTATTATTCTTTCATTGTAGTCAATTTTGTTTATGTTTGTCTGTATTTGTCAGTGTCTTTGCGCATCACTCTTCATTTCACACCATTAATGTGCAATTACTTGCCTTTCGCCCGAAGTACATCCTTTCCATTTTCCTCTAGTGAAGTTCTGTAGGTAGTAAACTTTCTCAGTTTTTCATTATCTGAAAATGACCTTATTTTGTCCTCATTCTTGAAAGCCATTTTTTCCCTCCCACAGGATATAAAATTTTATTGCACTGTTATTTTCTCTCAGTTTATTGAAGATATCATTCTACTGCCTTCTAGCTTTCTTAAAAAGTATTATCGCTGTTGAGAAATCAGCTGTGTCCCCCGTTTGTCATCCTTTTGAAGGCAGTTGGCTTTTATTTCTTTGTCTGCAGTGTACCAAAAATCGCACTATTTGTTAGGTGTGGATTTCTTTTTATCCAACCTGGCTCAGAATTCGTTCGGCTATTATCTTTTCAAATATTGTAAATATCTCTTATTTTTTCCCTTTGGAACTGTGATTACCTGCATGTCAATCTTTTTACTGCATCCTCCACTTTTCTGATTCTTAGTATCTCCACACTAGAGATTTCTTCCAGTCCGTCTTTTAGCTCGCTAATTCTCTCTTCACCTTTGTCTAATTGAATTTTTAATTTGAATTGTTGTACTTTTATTTACATAGGTTTAATTTTGTTTTCTAAATCTCTTTGTTTGTATTTATAGTCTCTTACACCTAATTCAGGTCTTTAATTTTCTTTTATTACCTCGAATTTATTAAACTACTGATTCCAACCGCTATGTCAGGTGATTCAAGGGCTGAAGTCTTTGCAGGTCTGACTCAGCTGGTTGAGGATTCTGCTTTCTCAGGATCATGTTACCTTGCTTCCTTTTGCATTTTGTGATTTCAGGGGGTTAGCTGTATTTGTTTTTAGGTTTCTTTGAGATGTGGCTCATAGCGGGTGTACCAGAACAAACTTATATGTGCTTATACAGATTTAATTTAACGGGATCAAGTCACCCTAACCTTGATTGTCAGGTTGAGACCTTCCACATCATTTAGGAGGTGAGACTTCAGACTTCAAACTATGTGAGGACTGGTTTATTGCCACAGATTTGCAGAGAGAGAGCTTTTTCCTTCTTTACCCAGCACCAGTTTGGGAGATAATATCCCATCAGTGACCTTTGGTGGAGGCAGCTTTATTGCTAGTCTCCCCATACATTTATTGGTTCCCACTTCCTATGGAGATTCCTATTCATTTCTTCACCTTGAGTAGTCCTGGGTTTTTTCTTTTCCTCCTGTTTACCGCATCCTCTGAACTTATAGGAACCAAGGCTCTAGTTTACCTTGATTTAACCAATGCCCTCCAAGCAAATGTTGGCTCTCACTTTCTATGAAAGTGAA